>VWPW01032551.1:51579-201515 GCA_013389825.1 Crypturellus undulatus
CGCGGCGGGCCGAGCCCTCCCCCGGCGCGGCCGCGGCTCCCGGCACGGGTCGCGGTTCAGCAGGTGGCACCCGGCAGGCTCCCGCGCTGCCTTTGCTCGCGCTGAGCTCGGGCGCGTGCGGGCGCCGCTCTGGGGAGGTTTGCTCCTGCGGGACCGGCGCTCCTGGCTCGCGGGGCCCCGAGCTTGATGCCACCCAGGGTGTCAAGCTGTGAGATGGGCGCGTGAGCACGGGCCTTGCGGCACTGCCCGTCTCGGGAACAAGTGCATCCGAACTCGTTATTTGAGGCTGGAGAGGGACCAAGTGACATCCAGCTAGTGGGTTAGGGGCTATGCAGTAGCTGTAGCTAGTTAGAGAAGGAGGTGTGTCTAACCTGGGCCAAAGTACCTTCTACAGGTGTACTCGCACCGTGTCCGTGTAAGGGCGGTTGGACCCGCTGGGGAGGGATGGAGCTGGGATTTCTCCCCAGGCCGGGGAGGGCGTTTCGGCTCAAGTGCACAGATGAAGCGCTGGGGATCAGCTAAAGCAGCCGGCACTCCCGTGAGAAACCGACTGATCCGAGCGCCTGTTTTTCCCTCGTTTTCTGCAAACTGCAGCAGAGCGGCGGGCTGTAAGCAGGCCGGTGAAGTTTGCAAGCGTACAACTGCAGATAACAGCGCACTCTAAATTCATTTTTTGCAGCCTTGGGAGGAGAAAGCGTGGGGTACTATTAGCAGTGCTTGCCAGGCCTCCAGTACCAGCCCCCATCCTGTAGGCAGAGCTCCAGCAAAGGGTTTTTGTTGCTGCTCTTGCATGTGGTATGTTGTCTCTTAGACGCTGTGAGACAAGAATCCCTGAGCTGCTTAGAAGATAACAAGACCAGAAGAGTTATTACAAGTCTTCAGGACCAAAGATAGGAATCTCGGTCTTTAATCAGCATTGTTTACACACCTCTTACATTGCAGCTAGCTGCAAAATAGGCGCAGGCTCAGGGCTTGTGTAAGTGCAAACATGCTGATACAGCCCTGGACTTCTTCCCAGAGCGCTGGGAGGAGAGGGGAGTCCGGCAGCTTCTCCATGTGTCCGGGGAGTGTGTGTCCGGGGAGCTCCGCAGCGCTGCCTGTTCCTGCAAGCTGGGGCTCCATTATGGAAAGGGAGATGATGCCTTATTCACACTCTGCGACTGGGGCTACTGTAGCAGTATAGACTCTACTATACTGTAGTCTATTACTATAACAGTTCTCCATTGCTGAAGTTCTTTGAAAAATGGAATTGCATGTAACTGACTAGTTTTGATTTTTCAGGCAGTTTAATCATTAAATGTGTTGAATTCCACGTTTTCTTCCTATAGTTGAATTTTTGAAATCCTTGCAAAAAAAAATTCTTGTGGGTTAGTGACTGAAGTTACACTGAATTATGCCATTGACTTTTAAAAGTTGCCAGTACTTTTCTGAAGACCTCTCTAACTTATAAAATTTGAAAGTTAATAATATTGCATTACTATTTTTCTCAGATAATATATGACATGTATATGAAATTACTGTTTATATAGGTGTGTGTATATATATATACACACACACATATATATATATATATAAACGTGGAGTATTATCATTTCTTACCAGTCTTGTTGATAAGGCCCACTGCTC
The DNA here is from genome assembly GCA_013389825.1 of Crypturellus undulatus. Taxonomy (NCBI): domain Eukaryota; kingdom Metazoa; phylum Chordata; class Aves; order Tinamiformes; family Tinamidae; genus Crypturellus; species Crypturellus undulatus. The sequence continues at coordinate 53,206 of VWPW01032551.1, forward strand.
GGATGCTGTGTGCAAAGCAGCAGTGCTTCAGGAAAGGTCTGGCCATTTGAAGAGAATTGGGAGCAAGAATTAAAACAAGAGGGAGTGTTTTTCAGTGCTGAAAGGGGATAAAAAAAGAAAGGTCTGGCAGAAGAGGGAACAGAGAGAGGCATTGAATACACAAGAGGTTGCTGCTCAGAGAAAAGCAGTGCCTGTTCCCCGAGTCTTGGGAAGGAGAACAGCACTTGAATTGGAGAAGCGGACTGGGTGGGAAAAGGTCCCGTCGCTGGAGTTGCGCCAAGGAGCCGAATTCCTGCTTTCCTTGCTGCATCCCCTGCCCTTGCAGGCCCGTGGAGCCGGGCCAGGGAGCTATCTTGGCCATCTGGCCGTGGAGCGGCGGCTGCCCCGACTAGATAAACTGACACATTTGGAAGAAGCCTCTCCGCATGCTGTGGGCCTGCGACCGGTGTCCTTTCGAATTACTCCCATTCCAGCTCCCGGAGCGCTCCCCTGGGAATGCCCTCAGGATATTATCATTGCTTGCTGGCAGCTGGCTCCGTAAAAATCTGGGGCAGGCAGGAGCGGGAGAAGTCCCACGGAGTGGCGGTGTGAGCGCAGGGCACGGCGAGTGCCGCGGGGCCCCCGGATTCGGCCATGCCGCGAGGGGAAGCGGGGAATCGTGGAGGAGGCCGAGGCCGCGCGCGAGGGGTGAGCGTGGGAAGCTCTTCCCAGCTCTGGGCCTGGCCGCAGCCTGCTTGGGGAGCCAAACTCCGCTCCTTCCCCTCCTCCTTTGGTGCTTTTTTGTCTTTTGTGTTCCTTATATTAAGAGCTGCGGTGCCTTCTCTGTGGCAGTGCTACAGTGCTGAATCAACTCAGAGTTTGTAAATAAGGCGATTAAAAATGCATGACTGAAATACCATAATAGTGCTTAGCTGTATTGCATAATTCGCATGCCACAGACTGCCCAAAGTCGTGACATAAACTTGGTGAGATCTTCCTGCAGGAACTTGAACTACAGGAATTCCCTGTCCTTTGAGCAAGTGCATCCTCAAAATGTGTGCGTGAGAGGGATGCAAAAGGGTAGATTACATTAGTTTTAAAGCTTTCTTAAAAAGAATCTGGCACATTTGACATTGTTATGTGGAAGCTCAAGTATTTGCTTATGGTGTGGGCACCACATGGTCACACGCAGCAGTCCTGGTGCTGAGGTGCATTTTGTACAGTGCCGTAGACATCTTGTAAACAGAGAGGGAGCAGTAGGAATTGATATGTCGATACTCACCTGTATCTGCCAGCATCACACCCACTCCCAGTCCTGCAGTGCCTGCTCTCACACTGCCAGCATTCGGGGGTGCTGAAGGATGATGCTGTGGGTGGGAAGCTGGGGAGAAGACGAAGGAAAGAGGTAACTGCTCAAAACCATCGTGCCAGGTGCAGCTTGTCATTAAGAAATGAGTAATCCTGCCTTGCAGCAATACTCTTGCTAAATTCACATGTGGAGTAAGTATTGAAAGAAGTGTAACGGTCGTCACCTAGTCTTCAAAAAGGGCCAGTGGGATGGAGTAGAAGGTTACCCTCTCTTCGTCTAAAAATAGTAGCACTCTGCAGTTAGGACCTATATTTAGGCAGCTGAGACCTAAAGAGCACCAAACTACGTCATTTTGTCATGTGTTTTAGCATTATTGGGTGACAGAAGTTCATGAAAACTTATTCCTGAAACTCATGAACAAAACCAAGTTCATGAAGCTGCTCAGTACAGGAGGATCAGCCTCTGAACACGAGAAATCGAAATCGTGCAGGGATCTGGAGCAGTTCACAGAATCACAGAATGGTTGAGGTTGGCAGGGACCACTAGAGATCATCTAGTCCCACCCCCCCCTGCTCCAGCAGGGACACCCAGAGCACGGGGCACAGGGTGGCATCCAGGCAGGTTTGAAGATCTCCAGAGAAGGAGACTCCACAGCCTCTCTGGGCAGCCTGTGCCAGGGCTCTGTCACCCTCACTAAAGAAGTTCTTCCTCACATGGAGATGGAACTTCCTGTTTTTCAATTTGTACCATTATCCCTTGTCCTGTCACTGGCCACCATGGAGAAGAGTTTGGCCCCATCTTCCCTACATTCGCCCCTAAGGGATTTGTACTGGTAAAGTTACTGTTGTTGGGACTGGGTTTTGCTAATGTGATATTTTACAGCTGATACATTGTTGGGATATGGCAATAAAGCTAAAATAAAGATATGCTGGGAGAGTTACATGTTTCCAAACTGTGTATGCACATGTTTAACTCTGCTCTCCTTTCTTGCAGGACGAAAATTCACGCGTCGCGGGAAGTCGACCCCGTGGAGCTCCCAAACTGCCGGCTCATTAAGGGCATCGGTAGGTGCTCATAGGGACCGATACCACTGCTTTAATCCAGGCTCAATTTACCCCCAGTTGTTAAAGCAAGCTTCTGAGACAAAAAATAAATTGCTGATTTATCTTTCAAAGCTATTTTGTTACATGGATTTGTAGGTAGGGAGAAGCAGCAAAAACTAGCTATTTTTGCCTCCCCTGAAGCCCCATTTTGGGGAGATTTGGGAGAGGGTTTCTACCACTCTGTGTACAGGAGCTCAGCGCAGTTGCACAATTTATCCTTAGGGTTGCAAAGACCGAGGGGTCATATTTGTGATCACAGCCGAGTTTGTGAAGAGGTTTAGCAGAGTGACTGAAATGTTGACTTTGTACTTTAGGCCATGCATTTAACACATTTTTTTTTTCTTTTTTTTCCCCCCTCCCTGTAGTATAACCAGAGTAGAGTATTGATAGCTTTAAACATGCGATGTGTCTCTCCTCCCTGCAAATTTTAATTTTTAAGCTTAATACAGGGTTAGTAACTGAGGTGGTTTCCCCTTTAGTGTTTCGGAAATGTCTGAACTCTGTTGAAATTTGCATGGATTTTGAATGTGTTAAAGAAAATCCCTCTTCGGAAGAGATTTAGCAGTCCTGCCTTTGAGATTTAACAGCCTTGCTGAGTGACAGTGCCAGTTTCATAAATCCAGCCTCTTCCTTGTTTCAGGAACCAGAAATCTTTATGAAGTCAAATTACAGCAATAAATGAATGTCTACAGTATTCCTTTGCCTGAGGTTGTGTGCAGAATAAGTCTTTAGAAATCCCTCTTGAAGAAACTATCCAGATTTTCTACACTGAGCTGTGGTTTACTCATGCGAGGGTCGGGATAATGCCTGTTTGATGATGATTCACGTATAAACATTTTTGAGTGATTCTTTCAAGAGCATCACTATTTCATTCTTTCTGAGAGCTGGCAAAAATACTTCTACTGTTGAGGAAAGAAGGTACAAGTAAGCAAGTGCAGCTCTGCTTAATTTTCAACCAAAATGCTGAGCAATCTCTCATTTTTGGTGCCTGACATTTCCATGAGATTAGGTGAATTCTGAGACCGCTGCTTTGCTCGGGGGCTGCAGCTTCTCAGTGCACAGAGATTTGTTTCTGCTTCTTGCTTTGCCCCGGCCCTGAGCATGTTGCTGGGCACCTTGTCTCGGGTTCAGGCTGTCATCTGTTTGGGAAAGAGCAAAATGAAGAAGCTAACTCTTTTGGAGCAGAAATACAGAAAACAAAGGATGATTGCAGTTTAAAAAGTCTTCCTCTTCCCCCAGTGGTCTTCCAAAATTCATTTAATTTGACTGGGTCAGGTTATATCCCAAGGGAGCCTGGGGAGCCCTAGCACATAGGTGCTGCATGAGTAAAGTCAGTCAAACGAGAGGTTTTGCTGTGCTCGCATCTGTAAGGTTGCTCATGTGAGTGACTCTAGCTACGAAAGGCATCCTTCCGCGTGTGTATCTTGGTCCTCCTTTGTGCCTTTTTCCTTTAAAAATGCTAGGATAAAACTGAATAAACACTGTCCTTGTTTTAGCGGTTAAAGTAATCCTGCCAGTCTCTTAAGTGGGACACAGGTAATGAGCTGGATCAGCTCCATACAGAATAATCTTAGACTACCCATTCTGTACACAGAAAAACATACAGCATCTGGTGTAGTCTTTTGTAATTATGTTAAAAGCAATGCATCAGTAGTAATGGAAGCAAACCCAGAGTAAATAGCAAAATCCTCTAGTGGGCCCTTACTTTTATGCACAATTTCCTCCTTTTTCTCTCTCTTTTTTTTTTAAGACTTTGATCTCTTCTGCTTTTCAGAAAATGTGCAATATAAGCACAGCTGCAAACACTGAACAAACTGATAAAAAAAATTGCAGTTGGTCCTAAATCTCATCCACAAATATGTAGAAAATTCTCTATTTGTTGAATAAACACTATCTTCTGGATTTTATGGTGCCCTAATCATGTTAGTGGTTTATAATAAATTAACTACATGTCCTGAAGTAATTTCCCTAAGTTCAAGAAGCTGCTACAGAAATTGCTGTAAACACGTGCATCTTAGCAAAATGCATGGGATATAGACATGAAATTCACTCGCCTGGGGGCTCAAAATCCAATTTCTTATTGCTAGGTGCCTCTGTGGAATAATTCATACTATGGTAAAAGTGAAGAACAATCAAATATAAGTTTTCTAGGGTAAATAGTGGCTTCGGGGATACTTTTAATTTTTGTTTTGTTTTTAAACTCCGTATTCAGATTGCTCAGGGCCAGGTGGTGGAATTCAATAACAAAGTACAGGTAACTCACAGACACCTCGTGAACAAAGTGCCGGCTCTGGGGGCTCATGTGCCAGCGGCAGCACCGAGTGGGTCCCCTTAGCAGGACCTGGGCTGTTCCCTGTGGCTCCGATCTATGACCCTCCGCCTCTGGGGTCTCCCTGATGGTGGCCCAGCAAGATCAGGCTCAACAAGCTCCTGTCGCTGTGGGAATTGAGCCTCTGCACATGCAGTGGTCCTGGGGAATTGCTGCTACTCCCGCTTTCCAGAGGAAGGGAGGCTTGGCGACAAGACGAGCTGGGGTTGAAAACTGAGGCAGGAATGTTTTGTTAAAACCGGGATATGAGCAGAGCTGAAACGTCCAGGTTCTGGGTGGAAAAGCTGTGTGCCAGCTGCCTGGTGGGATGCGACCTGCAGAACGTTCTCCTCCCGCAGCAGAAGCTCCAGGTGGGTGGATGGAGTCGCTTCCTGGAAAGCGGCTTCTCCAGAGTCCTAGCCGCTTTCTGGGGAATGCGGGAGGCTTCTGGAGAGGCTGTGGAAGTGCAGGCTGGAAACATACTTGAGCATTTGACTATACACTCTGTGGAGACTCCTTGATCCTGGTCTAAAATTACTGAGTATTCTTACTAAAGGGCTTGAAGGGCTTTTTTTCTTTTCTTTTTTTTTTTTTTTTTTCCTAATAGGGAAAAATAACTGCAGTAACTGGCAGAATTGGAAGTGATTACCCACGGTCAAAACTGTGCCTAGCTAATTAAACCTCTTAGCTGTTAAAGATACGGTAGTTTCGCTCTCACTTGAGAGCTTTAACTAAATATTTGGCTGTTTCATATTTCGATATTTCACCCTGATGAAGTGTCCCAGCCCAGCCGCAGGAGTTCCCGTGTGAAGTTCTCCTGGGCCATGTTACCCAAATGTGCAGGCTGAGGGCTGCTACGGTGCTGCCCTCGAAATCAAGTCGTCTAAAGCAGGTGCTACTCGGTGCTGCAGGACTCAGAGCTGTCCAAAATGAGTGTTTCATCCCGTGTGGCCTGGCTGGGAGGAGAAGCAAGAGGTGAATTTAAACGCGGTTGCACAGTATGGAGCGTTAAAGGCTGAATCCGAGGGGGCCTTTTGCTATCACTTTTAATTATCACTGCAGCTTTCTGTGCCGGCCTTCATCAGTTTTCTGCCGTCATAGCAGAAAGGAGCACGTGTGAGAGCTGGAGGCTCTCACAACACAAGGCTGTTCAGCAGGGAATGCTTAACGTCCTCGGAAGCAGCTGGATTTCTGTGTCTGTCTTTGCAGAAAGTGGGTCGGAAGACATCGACATCCTCCCGAATGGCCTGGCCTTCATCAGCTCCGTAAGTGTCCGCGCTGCTGCCCGGGCAGGGCTCGCGCTGCCTGTTGCCTGCGGGAGCAGTCGGTGCAAGTTGCCGGGCAGACTCTCTCCCTACACACACAGCTCCCGAGGAATAGGGCCTGTTCTGGGCCCTCATTCCCGAGGAATTAGCCGTCCTAGCCAGTGGTTCCCGCTCTCTGAGCGAGTGCATTTGTCACCTTAGAAGTGGTGGTGGTGGCTCTAAAGTGTATCTGACTGCACTTGCTCATCTCCTGCATAACCTTGATTTTCTGCCATGCTGCTCACTTGAAATGTCAAACCTCTCCCTTGTTAAAAATGAGTGCACATTTCCTATGCTAAAAAGATATATTTTGTGTGCTAAATGTGTTGTTCATATGGGCATTTTTTGTGGGGGGAGGGGATGGAGCACTTTAGGTTTATTTATGTTTTCAGGCTTTTCTTTGCAGTCAAGAGGGCTAGAAATTGCTTTCTAAAACAAAAGCTGCGATCTTCATTTATGTGCTCTAGGGCCATCAATAATTTTGCCAAGTTCATGACACAAATCATAGCTGTCACCCTGCTGCTGTTCGTGGTGGCTTCCGTGTGTTGCTGTGTTAAGCACTCAGCTGTGCTGGGCTTCCAGCTTTTGCCCCAGAGTGATCGTGCAAAGAGCGATTTCAAAACGTGGGGAGAACATGAACCGTGATGTGGGGGACCACGGGGGAGAGCAGAGCCTGCCCCTGCTCTGCCTGCTTTGGGGCACAACTGCAGGGCGTCCTGGTGTGTGATTGCAAGGCCAGACAAGGCTTCAGCATTTTCAGCCTTGTTATGCTCCTCATCTTTTCTGCTGGAATAATCATAATATATTTTGATCTTACAGGGGTTGAAATACCCAGGAATGCCTAGCTTTGCACCGGACAAGCCAGGTGAAATATTTTTGATGGATTTGAATGAAGACAATCCAAGAGCAATTGAACTGCGAATCAGTCGTGGGTTTGATCTGGCGTCATTTAGCCCTCATGGGATCAGCACTTACGTAGATAAAGGTAAAGAGAGCTTTAATTGGAGGTGGCATCAAATCTCAGCCTAGGGAGTGCAAGCAGAAAGACCTGTGCTGCCTTGCACTGCACTCCCAAGAGTCTGCACTTGGTGGGAGGAACGAAGGTTTTCAGACAGGAGGCTGTTCTATAAATTGAAAGAAAACACAGAAAATTTCAAGTGTTGAAACCACCTCAGGTTTATTTTAGTCACCTCTCTCTCACATGTGAGCTCAAAGATTTTCAAGAGATGTGTCCTGCACACTCTGGTGGTGACCAAAACTTCTCTGTAGCACTGACCTGACTTCTCTGGCTAAAGTGTAAATTATAGACCCAGGATCTATATCTATAGTCTACATGGCAATCTAGTTTACATGGCAATTCTCAGGAGAGAGAAAGGCCAAACAGAGGTTGGGGATCTGGATCTGGTTGCGGGGGGGGGTCATGCTGTATGAAGTGGCAGATCTTTGCTACTTTGTCCTTCTACATCTGAACAGCCATGAGCTCAATGCACAAAACGTGTGCTCTGTAATGAGGCTGCCTCAGAGCTGTGGATGCTTAGCGATTCAAGCAGTTACAGAGAAAGGGTGAAATTCAGCTGTTTCCTTTTGCTTTCTCTTTTTTTAGATGACTCTGTGTACCTCTTTGTTGTGAACCACCCACACCACAAGAGCACAGTAGAAGTCTTTAAATTTTCAGAAGATGATCTTTCTCTTTTACACCTGAAAACTGTTCGACATGACCTTCTGCCAAAGTATTGGTTCCAAATACAGCCTTCCCCTCTCCAAGATTAGGCTTTTTTTGATAAAACCTGAAGTAAAGTAATTTTATATAGAGAGTAATATTAATGAGGGCTTTTCTCTTCCAAATGGCTTTCCTGTTTCTCTCATTAGTTACTTCTAATCTATGTAATCAAGTATTGTGTTTTTCCAGTCTCTTTTGTGAATGAGAAATTTTAGTAGTCATGAAACATCTCTAAATCCGTCTTAACCTCTGCTGATTGATAGCAGTGAATTATCTTAGTTTGGCAGTCTTTTCTCCTCATCTTATCCTGTAACACAGTCTTAGTTCACTGCATATATGCATCTTCAGACATTCTACCATCTGAAATTTGCTACATAGTAGAAAATTTGTACATTTTTACCTTTTTGCTACCGACAGAACTTTCTTGTTTCATTGCTGCAAAATGATTGCAATACTAAGGGAGCTTGAAAAATTAAGTTGCTACAACTCCTAGCAATTCTCTGTTTTACAATTGAGTATAATAGAGAGCAAAGTCTGTGTGGGCTTGTAAACAGGTAACAAAATCACTGATTAATGCCCTGTGGGGTGCTCAAATCTCAGCACTTGAACTCTGGCACATATACAACAAATGGAAGTAAAAACAGTTTTAATAACACAGAGTGTGTCTGAAATGCCAGCTGTTACTGTAGCACCTTTTGAGTAACTGTATCCCAGCTGGATTCTGGAAACTTTTTCATAGCTCTCATTTAATTGTTTTGTTTATTTAAATTTTTCTTTCTCTCTCCTTTCTCTTTTTTCTCTCTCTTTCTCTCTCTTTTTTTTTTTTTTTTTTTTTAGTGTGAATGAGATAATAGCTGTAGGACCAGACAGCTTCTATGCTACCAATGACCGCTACTTCTCTGACTTCCCCTTGTTACTCTTGGAGAGGTTCTTGGGTTTGACTTGGACAAACGTTATTTACTATAGTCCAAAAGAAGTGAAAGAAGTAGCAGATGGGTTTTATTCGGCCAACGGAATTAACATCTCACCTGATGGAAAGTAAGTTTCTCTTTGGATTGCTTGGATCTCTCCTGTTGGATTGCTAGAAAGAATCCTGAAATCCTAATTTGTGCATTCAGTTCCTCTGTGGTTGAAGTGTCTAAACTGGCTCACGTTTCGGTGCCACCTGTAAAATACAAGCAATATGAAGTGTTTGTAGACCAAAAGTGAAATGTCTCTCTGTCTATATAGGCAATGTTCTCTGCTTTATGTAGTGTCTGATATGCAGAAATATCAAAGATTGATGCATCCTAGCCGTCTGATGAGGAAGTTTGTATACATTTCTTGCAAGGATGAGTGGTACAGCATTTCTTCTGAAAGTGGGGAATGCTGTACAGTCTTGCAGGCTGTACGAGTGCATTAGCTAGTTATGTGGTTTAAACAGGTTGTCTGTAAAAAGAAAAAAAAAAAGTATTATTTGTGTGCCTAATAGTCCCAGGGCAGCTTCAGAGCATGGCACGGCATGAAACTGCATTAGCGCCTCAGCACTTTGGCTTCAAAGCACGTTAAGAAAGGTATAAACAAATAAAGTAACTCTTGGCTCCTAAAACTCCTGGCTCCAAGTATAAGAGGGATGTGGAATTTCTTCTAGAGAGGTACCAGTGTAGAGGAACAAAGATGATTGAGGGACTGGAGCACCTATCCATGTGTTTGTTCTGAGGAAACACTAAGAGAGCTCGGCCTGTTTAGCCTGGAGAAGATTGAGAGGGGATCTGACCAATATGTATAAGTACCTTAGGGGAGGATGGGGCCAGGCTCTTCTCCGTGGTGGCCGGTGACAGGACAAGGGGCAATGGGTGGAAGTTGAAACACAGGAAGCTCCACCTCCACGTGAGGAAGAACTTCTTTCCTGTGAGGGTGCCAGAGCCCTGGCACAGGCTGCCCAGAGAGGCTGTGGAGTCTCCTTCTCCGGAGATCTTCCAAACCCGCCTGGATGCCACCCTGTGCCCCGTGCTCTGGGTGTCCCTGCTGGAACAGGGAGTTGGACTGGGTGATCTCCAGAGGTCCGTTCCAGCCTCGACCATTCTGGGGTTCTGTGAATTCGGTACCCTGTGGTCTGCTTGGAGTTTCTGTTGGGATTCCTTGTGGAAAGAGCTGGGCTTGTGCGCTGGGCGCTGACTGCTTGTGGTACCTGCTTGCTCACAGACATTGCTAAGAGGTGCTTTCTTTTGAAGGTACATCTATGTTGCAGATGTCATGGATTCTTCGGTCCATGTTCTGGAAAAACACCCTGACTGGAACCTCACCCGCGTGAAGGTGAGGCGCTGCGGCTCCAGCGGGGAGGCCGGCTGGTCCCCGTGGGCGCTGCGCTCACTGCTGTCGGCCGGTGCGCGGCGACGCGGCGCCCCCTCCCCTCGCAGGCCGCACAGGGACCCCGCGGCAGGGGCCGTCTGCCTGGGTCTGCGGCAGCGGAGGCGAACAGAGGCGTGAGGCAGCCACGGGGCAGAGCTTGGAGCGGGACAAGGCGGGAGGGAGGCAGAGAGGGCTCAGTGAAGAGGAGCCGCGGCCCTGGGTGGGGGAATAACCAGTTCTTCACTCGAGGTTTTGTGAGATGAGAGTCTTGCATAAGTCTACTGATTATGTCTTAAAATGAGAGTGTTAAAATGAGCTTCTGGGGCTGCTGATAGCTTTAGCTTCTCTTTTTTTTTTTTTTTTTTTTTTTCCCCCTCTGTGCTGGGTAGATGCTGCAGCTGGACACGCTACCTGATAACTTATTTGTTGACCCTCACACTGGAGACATCTGGACAGGATGTCATCCCAATGGGATGAAGATGATCCACTACAATCCTGAAGATCCCCCTGCCTCTGAGGTGTGTTTTGGGAGATATTACTAGTCTCTTGGATCTGCCTGTGGCAGAAAGTTGCTGTGTTTGGCATATTCTGGCATAACCTAAGCGGGGCCTGAGCGGCCTTGGTGAAAGCAAAGACCTCCCTGTCTCCCAGCTTACAGCTTCTGGTCTCACATGGAAAACCCGAGTAATGTATAACCAGCTAACAACCTCCTGTGCAGGTACTTAGGAGACAGCTGTGTAATTTCCATTATCTCTTCAGTCCTTGTGGGCTCCTGAGGCTGCTTTCTGTGCAGCTGCAGCTGCACAGTCAGGTTTTGATGCACAGTGCTAATTACTGAGCCAGAACCTCTCTGCAAAGCAAAAACATCCATTGAGCGCAAAGCAAGACCAGAAAAGTCTCACTGTGACGAGTTATTTGTGCAAGTGTACTCAGTTGTAGCTGACACTGTAGTTCTGTTTTCCTTGGGAACCAGGGAGGTACTTGCAGCGTAGCGCTCTCGTGAGCATGCAGGTGGCAGGTGGGTGTCCGTTTGGTTTTAGTGTTGTAGTGAGCTTTCCACAAGGAACTTGCCTAAATGATCATGTTTAATAGCACTTTGTATTATCTCTGACATCAGGCAATTGTTTACTCTCTTTGGAAAATGTAAGAAAACAAGTAAAGATTAGGCAACTCCTAGCCTGGAAAAAAACACGCACATTCCTAAGGCTGGGATGACTGCATTGGCTGGACGCATTGGCTATTGCAGAAATCCTTTAGAACTGCCCCCCGCCTCAGCGGACGTGTTTCCTTCCCGCTGCAGGTGCTGCGTATCCAGGACATCCTGTCGGAGCAGCCGGCGGTGACGCGCGTCTACGCCGACCGCGGCTCCGTGCTGCAGGGCAGCTCGGCGGCGGCGCTCTACGAGGGGAGGCTGCTCGTGGGCACCGTGTTTCACAGAGCGCTCTACTGCGAGCTATAGCCCGGCCCGGCAGCTCGGCGCCCGACGGAAGGATTTCATTCAATTCCGTGCGAACTCCACGTAGTTTCTGCTGAATTTGCTACTCACAGGACGCTCCCAATAAAGGTTAACCAGAGTCCTGGTCAAGCGTTGTAGGTTTCCTCTCCAAAAGGGAAATGAAAGTTTTATGCAATAGTAAAGGCACTGGAATTTAAGGTGAGACATTAGCGTTTCTCTCCATAAGGTGGATGGCCCTATGTCAGTGAGGGATGTAAGAGTAAACGTGAAATTCAGATTGTGATTATGAATAGCTGATACTGTCAGATCTGGAATTTTACCTATTGTGACTGGGTTTGTTTCTTTTCTTGAAGAAATTTGATTTTTACATGAAAATTACTAATTGATGTCTGATGCACTTTCCTGTCAGCGATCCTTGGGCTTTCTAGAGATTGTGCCAGGGGCCCCTTTGCTGAACCTTCCTGCCAGCCTCCCCTAACGCTTCAGGAAACAGTGGAAGGGGAATGGGGAATGGAGAAGGGGAATGTTATTTCAGCCCCACTGATTTTCTCTTCTCCTTCATAGACATTAAAATAGCTTACATTTAAGTCTTTTAAAACACTTTAGCTGCTTCTTCATTTTCATAAACTTGACTTAATTCTGCTGAGGAAAGAGGGGATCTCATTTTGGAAATGGTTTCTTAATGATTCTCCCAAAGGAAGTCTAAAGAAGCCTTTTTCCTTGATGGATCTGTCAGTGAAAAGCACCCGAGCAGCCACCGTGTTGCTTGTTGCAGCGCAGGGGCCATTCGTGGGTGCCTGGCTGCAGTGACTCCCTCCGCCTGCGGCTTGTGCCCTTTCCACGTCCAGCTTTCCCTGGGTCCGGGGCCGCTCACAGCTGTTTCTGTGCAGAGCGCGTCCACCTCACCTGTGTGCACAGGGAGGCACCGGCAGCGTTCCGTTGTGTGCTGCGGAGAGACCCATCCAGGCTCCCATCAAGTGTTATTTCAGGAGTGGTGTCAGTATCCCTTCCTTCCAATAAACTGAGCTCTGTCCGACACAGCCCACCTCCTGCTCCCTGCCCCGGGAGGCTCTGGCGACGGGGCCAGCTCACGAGTCCAAGCTTTTTGCCAGCCGCAGCGTGGGACCAGCCATCAAACCCTTCCCCGTTGCCCTGCAGAGCTGGCCCCGATCATGGCCTTTCGTCCTGGCCCTTTGCTGCCCTTGGCTTTTGGATTAGCCGTTCTGGCAGGGCCTCAGGAATGCAGTTTGCAGTAACCCTGGCTTTGCTGCTTCTTCCCTGGCAACTTCCCTCCTTCAGCACTTTTCTCCAGCTTCCCTGGGAAGCTGCAGTTCTTTTGCAGTCTGGAGGAGCACGCATCGTTCTCAGAGCTCCAGCAGCAAACAAACAGGCTAACATGGTCCTGAAGGAAGTTCTCAAAATACAGGCAGGTTGCAGTATTGATTTACTTGTGATCAGCTATAAAGCTCATGGGGTAGTGTTTCTCAAAAATTATTTTAGGCTTTGACATGACTTGTTCTGAAATAAAGCATCGTGCTCTAGAGAGTTAACACTTCAGAGCAGGGGTAGTGAAACAGCTAAAGCACTGACTGGTTTACTTTGTGGTCGTGGAAGGGTAATATCAGTGTTTGCCTCCCTATATTGCTAAAAGTAACAGAAATAAAAGTATCATTGCTAAAAGTAATGGATAGAGAATTAATTTCACGTTTTCCTCTAACTAAAACCTCCTCAGATGAGTAAATCTGCAAGATATTGAGTTTTATCAAACTTTTCCTACTTTTTTAATTGTTTCTGGCCATTCAGAAAATAAAGAATGTGTTCACTTGTTACCGACTTTGCTTTTTTTTTAAAAAAAAATTAAAAGCATTAATGAAAGCATTTCCTGTGGCCTCCTAAACCAAAGTGCAGGTATCAGACAACGGCCACAAGCAACAAGGTGTAGCAAGCACAGATGGCGCCAGGCCTTATTCTGGATTGAATTACAAACTTCATCTTGTTTGGCGGTTGAGGATCCTTTCACCTTCTCGCAGGCAATGCCAACATTATAACATCCATGATGCAGCTGCAGTCCAGGTTAAGGACACTTCCCATCCAGCTTCAGGGCAGAGTATTTGGCCAAGATTTTGCCAGATGTCAATCCACTGATATAACCAGACAAACTGGAGTCTGGGCCTTTTGCTGCTTCGTCATTTAAAGCTTCGCTAAAGTGTAAAAATAAAAATAACGATATATTTAATGTGTTCAGCTGAAGGTCTGCTGCATTTTGAATCTGTGAAATGGCCATTGCAATTAAAACTAATCTATACTTGAATATAAAATAATAAATGTTCTACATATCAAAACAACTGATACAGCTCTCTTTAAACCTCAGGAAAAAATGGACTAACAACAACATGAAGGTACTTGTTTTTACATGGTCGTAACAAACCACTGCAAGGTAGATTTTATCCTTTCATTAAAAAATGGCCATTCTCCTTCCTTGTTTTTTTTTTTTTTAATTTCTTTTTACATAATAATAGATTGTAAATGGGATTCAGTGTTAGCCTGTGTATCAAACAGTTTTCCCTGAGAGCTGGGATTAAAATCACCTTCAGCACCAAGTAAAAACTCAGCCCGAGTGGGCAAGGCCCTGACGCGCACAAGAGCGGCTCCCCAGCCCAGCTGCCCATTTAGCATCACTTCTGCAATGACAACGAGTAAGCAGGACAGTGAGGACTCGAGACAAATTCTAATAAAGATTCAGGATTTCTCATTTTATTGCATTCGTTGTCTAACAACAATAATACTCATTGGCAAGAAATTTATTTACACTAACAAATTAATTTTAAACCACAAGGCTTTCGTTGTTTGTATTTAAACTGTAAGAAAACGAAGGGCCACCATGTTTTTATTTATTTTGATGCCTCCAAATAACTAAATATTAAAGAATGTTGTTTTTTGGGAAAACTCAACAACCTAGAGAAGTTCATATTAACCAAGCACAAGAGAACAAGCTCAGACATGGCACTACTGGGTCTTCCATGCAGATGATCAGACAGCAAGATGTACAAACAAAAACTCCAGAATAACATGCACTTCATTTACATTTGACCTCTTAAAAAAAAAAAAAAAGAAGCGCAATGACCTCCTCCTATCATATAAAAAGATACGAAGCCAATTTTTACAGAGAGCACAGTGCATTTAAGTCTTTTAGCTGCCTGATCTTAGCAGAATGTGTAACGCTTCTCAGCTACCAGTGAGCTACCGCTGCAACGACTGGCAAATACACACGCGGCTGGCAGGGCAGCAGATGGGCAAGGGGAGATACACATGGGTGGAAGGGAGGTTCACTGCGCATTCCCCATCTCCAAATGGCCCGTTTACTCCCTGTGGTTGGTGCCCTGCGCTCCCTGCTGCCTTTGCACTATCCATCCAGGGCCGGAGGCTGCTCCGCTGGTGTCACCATCCGGCTGGGACTCATCTCCTGAGCTGCTGCCCTCCTTGTCTCATCTCCCCAGGCTGCAGAAGGCCCCTTCCCAACTCAAACATCAGTTTTCCTAAACCAAACAATCAGTTCCCAAGAGTCCCACCAATCTTCCAAAGAGGCAGCACCCAGCACCAAAGCCAAACTTTCCATGAGGGCACACCTTGAGCCACAGCCATGTGCCTATAGCAAAAGCAGCAACCCCAGTGCCGGTTATGAGGAGGGATTGGGGGGCTCAATGTCGTAGCTGTGCTGTCACAGCTTGAAAAATCACACGGCTTCACAGGTGGAAAATGAACAGAATAAAATACATACAGGAGGTTAACCACAAGGACTGTGCAACTTGCAAATGACCTACGGTCAACTGGGATCACTGGGTAGGTCACTCCCGACACCACTGACAACCTCGCTCAGTAACGAGCTGCTTAATACACTCCAACAGAAATCAAAACTTGGTTTACAAAACATATAAACATTGTTTTTTCCTAAAATACTAACACGCTGGTAAATCAACCCTGCCAAAAAACAGAGAGGACAAACATGCAGAAAGACACACAGAAGACAATTCTGTCTATGGTTTTAACAAAACTCTAAAATCCTCTGATCTGTCAGATCCATGAGACGCACCAGGAGAGCCGTGAGCGGCGCGCGCGGCGTGGGGGCGGCGCCGGTGAGCGAGGCCGCTCGCGCTCCGCTCTCCCGTGTGGCGTGGGACCAGCACCCGCGACGTGGGGTGGGGATCGCGCGCCCACCGCTCCGACACCCGCCGTTACCCACAAACTCGCCGCTACCCGTCTCAGTGTCACCCCAACATCCCAACCATGTGTGTACACCTGTATGTACACACACAAAGCACACGCATTCGTTTAAAGGAGAATCAAGCCACAAACCCCACCACTTAAACTATTTTCCTCTCCAGAAAGACTGATTTATTTCATTATTCTCAATCACTAATTCAACAAAACTAAACTAAAAACATTTGATTTGTGCACTTTGTCCGTTTCAACTGTTAAAGACTTATAAGTTAATCAAACGTGTGTCTACCTTTTCCCAAAGTCTATTTTCATCAGTGTTTTGGACCACAGCAGAGGTTTCCTGAGGTTTTCCTGAGAGGGAGAGCCCAGGCTGAGGGCAGCTTTGCTGCGAGGGCCCAGCCCCTCTGTCCCTCAGCTTGGTGATACTGCAGGGCAAGAAGCCGCCTCTGAAAAATGCGGCTTCGGGTTTTGTTTTCTCTTTGACAGGACAGTAAATGTAAAAACGTTTGCAGTACAATACATACGCTCTGTAAATGCGGTATTAAGAAATTAACACATTACTTTTTATTCTTGCAAGCCTTCCTTAACTCCAGCAGTAACAAACAGTACAGACTGCACTGCAGAGTTTTAACGAATGACAGCTGTACACGCAAAAAGTTCTGATTTTCATGTTGTATCCAGAACGGTACTTCTCGGCCACACACAGTTAATGATTATCCTTCTCCTTCCTACAACAGTGCTGGATTCTGCACTACTGAAGGTGAGATTTCCTTCACTGGCTTTAAGTGGAAACCAATTCATCCTCGAAGATCAGCAAGCAGCATTGCCCATCTCTACCCAACAGCGTGGGGAGCTGCAGGAGCTCCAGAGGCCGTGGCTGCTGTGATGCAGCTGCAGCACCCGGAGCCCGCGTTGCGCAGGGTCAAGCACTTCTGAACGTCAGGGAGAGTCAAGGGCTGGCAGCTACCGAGGCAGTAATTCCTGTAAAAACTCAGCTCTTGTTGCATCCCTGCAGCAGGCTATAGTCATGGCACAATGGGTATCTTTGCAAAAAAAAAAAAAAAAAAAAAATGCAGAAGTATCACCTTGTGATATGAACTTTACCTAGCTCTGTNATTTTTAAAAAAAAAAAAAAAAAAGCAGAAGTATCACATTGTGATATGAACTTTACCTAGCTCTGTTCAGCACTTTCCTATGGGCTTTTTGTCCATCCCGAGAGGTGCGGCTTACCGTGACTCCCTCCAGAGCAGCTCAGACGGGTGACTGCGATGGCGGCAGCCGGGGCAACACTGAGGTGTCTGCGCCCAACTGGCCGGGCGCCTCGGTGACACTGAGGTGTCTGCGCTGGGCAGGCCGGGCCCCTCGGTGACACTGAGGTGTCTGTGGTGGGCACTGCCCAGGCCAGGCCCCTCGGTGACACTGAGGTGCCTGCGCCGGGCACTGCCCAGGCCGGGCCCCTCGGTGACACTGAGGTGTCTGCGCCCAACTGGCCGGGCGCCTCGGTGACACTGAGGTGTCTGCGCCAGGCACTGCCCAGGCCGGGCTCCTCGGTGACATTGAGGTGCCTGCGCCGGGCACTGCCCAGGCCGGGCTCTGCACCGAGCAGGCCGGGCTCCTGGCGCCCCGTCCCGACCTGCCCGGGCACGCTGAAGCCCCAGAGGGAGCTTTGCTGCTCGCGTGGGACGGCTGCAGGCACTCGCCCACAGCAACGTGCTCGGGGTAACGTCTGGCTGATGGTAGGTTTGGCAGATTTGGATGGAGGAAAGAGCCACCGCTCTCTTCAGAAGCTCAACGCAAACACTAGGGTTTTTTAGGGCTAAAGTAACCACCGATGTTGCATCTATTTTATCTCTTGCCAAAGTCCCATTTCCTATTAACTCCCCTTTCTTCATTGCAACTTATCTCTTCACCTTGCCATCAATGGGATAAACGTATGTACGTACGGCAGTAACCGAACCATGGGAGCAGAAGGACAATTTACCAAGCTGCCTCCGGCTGCGACGGCAGCGGCCAGCAGTGCAGCCAGCCGGGACGGCCGAGGCGCGCGGCTGGCACGGGCACGGCCAGAGCAAGGGCAACACCGAGCTGCCCCCACGGGGCTTCAGAGGCGGCCGCGCCAGCCAGCAACAGCTTTAGCTCCAAAGAGGGAGATGCAGAAGCAGCCGACAGTTACGTCCGCACGTGAGCTGCAAGTCTCTCCGGTCATTCAGCACGGGGTGTTTGTTTCTTCTTTTTACACAGAAACACACATTGGTTTGGCTGAGCATTTTCATGGGAAATTTTAAGCTGAGAATGATGAGATAGATCTCATATAGGTCATTTCAGAATGCAAGGGGAAAAAATGCAACTCTACTTTAAAAATGTTATGGAACTTACGGTCTTAAATGTCTTAAAGACCTTTAGGTCTTAAAGGTCTTAAACTACACTGCTCTTTCAACCGTAATCCAGGGACATTTTCGTGTGTCCCCAAACTGAGTTGCTATATTTAACAAAAAGAACCACATAAATCTCTTTTTATCACACAAAAAGGAAAAGCGAAACTCCTGACATTGCTTGGTTTTCTCTGTTTTCAGCTGTTAATCAATATGCATTTTATGGTTTTATTTTAAATCTAAGTTGCTGTTTTAATTCAGAATAACAAAGTAGCATTACTACTTATCAATAAAAAAAAACCCTGAATACTTGAAGAATTCAGTCCAATTAGTTATTCTGCAGAATAAGAAAATGATTTACAAAGAGATTAAGTAGGCACTGTTCTAAGCAGCAAGAAAAAAAACCTCGGTGTATAATGCCAAGCAATCTGCTCAAGTGTCTAAGAAAACGAAAAAAACAAAACGGGACACTTCCTTAGATTACTATATACAGCCACTTAAAACATTACTGTAATGTAAACATAACTTAAAGAGAAAATCATGATTGAATACATGTATCAACTTTGCACTTAAAATATTAAATTTCCAGTTTCTTCCAGATAATTTCTCTTACTGGTATATAAATCTATAAGCTCCTAAAATAACTGAATACTACTTTCACAGAGCTTCTGTTACTCATTTGTATATCTTTTTCCTACAAAGAGTGCAGAAAGATTCACTTCAATATGTAATTTTCACTAACAGATATATATTTTTTGCCACTCGTCTTTTTATCTCAAGAAAAAATATTACAAGTCTTCATAAATATCAGGAAGTATCTTTTACCACAACTTCATTTTTTTATATATGAATAAAGCATACATCAGAACCATGTAGAAATTGGATGTGGAAGGAAAAATAAAGCTAATACTAAGTAACTGGGTTGTGTATTAGTTTTAAATGTACTAGGCTCTATCAGTTTACGTATCATTTTACATGTCAAAGAAACTATTACAATTGAACTGAAAACCTAACATTCCATACTACAAAATTCAACTACAAACATTGCACCCCAACTGTCTCAAATCTCTGAGCCCCAGAAAGCTTTACAGACAAAAATCTGAATGTCAAAGTGCAGAACAGAAGCCAAGCCCAACTAAAACAAAGATTTGCTTTAAAACAATTCAATATTTCCAATACATTTTTAGGTTGTCCATTTCTTGAGTTCAAGTTCTGACTTTGCATTAACAGCTTAAATAATGTATGTGTTAGCATGACTGACGAGATGGAGCCTGCAACTTCCAGAATGCAGGAAGTGATGTTCCTAAACTACAAGTGCTGCTACAGAGTTTGCTTTGACCATAAAGCAATACAGTAAAACATTTAAATTTGTACTGTGGAGACTTGCCTGCTGTCTTTCCATTCTTTTGAAGAAACTCTGAACATTTGAATACTCTTAAGAGTGTTCTTTGAATACTCTTCCAGATACTTTATCTTCAGGTCTCATATAGTGCAAGATACACTGTTTGCTTCTGTCATAGTCAAAACCTACCAACCAGCTTCGTCCATGGACTTATATACATCAGAAAACCAGAAAACTCTCAAGCATATAACACAGCACCAGTTAGATCATCCAAACATTCTACACCCTGTGCCTAAAAATTCATTTTTTTGCTGGGGCTAAACACACTAATCATAACATTGAATATATGGCAGCTTTGGATTTAGTAACCTTCACCTCCATGGCAGCATTGGTCTTAATAGCAACGTAACGAATTTTGTTTAGCCAGAATCCCTCTTCTTCCTCTTCTTAAAGTGCACTTTAAAATCTGAAAAGTCTTTAACAGACTCGAGTTTGATAAACGTTTCCACTGACAACTTCATAACTGCACAGCACAAAGCTTGTTCTCCCAATGCTTACAGGAGAACAAATCTGAAGACGTGGTGCCTTCCTTGAAAAAACAGAGCAAAACAAATCCAGTTTCCTGTTCAAAATACGTGAAAAAGCAAGTGGTGTGCTATAAGAAAGTTACCTACACACACTGGGAGCACATCGAAATTTATACAGATCTGTATGCTGTGCTCTAGATGACAGAAATTCATCCTCGCTCAGATATCTAAAGGATAAATGTTATCCTCACATTTCTGTGTAAACCCACATGATCATTTAAGGCTCTACCTCCTTCCTGGATTAAACTACTGTACAGTTAACAGAAAGAGGTTCATCTCCTGTCTTTTATCCAGGGGCAATACTGACTCGCTTGTCTTTATCTCCAGTGTATAATAAGAAGTCACTGAGCAGTCGCATTTCCAGAGAAGTGTCACTTCAACGTACTGATGCAAGATGAAACTTATTCCAGTAGACGGACTGAGTATCAAAACACTGCAAAGAAGCCGAAATTCCAGTTAGAAAGTTAAGTCAGCTCTATTGGAGGGAGAGCAGCTCCTTCTACTCATCTGAATGAATGAAATTCCCCAGCTGTCTTGGCAGGCCACCCTGCTCGGCACACATGAAGCAGGACCGTGCTCCTCAGCATCTCGCTGGCTTCTGAAGTGACCCAACACACAGAGCTCAACAGAGGAGAGTAGTTTGGAAGGAAACAGTGCCGCACAAGTATGAAATCTGTTAGCCATCAACAACAACAAAACAAACTGAGGGCCTGGCCTTGTTTAGCATGGCAACAATAACGAGCGTGAATTGAATATGCAGGAAAATAAAACTACACAACAGAAATTTCCCTACTCATTCTATTTATAGCCCCATTTCTGTGTACATACTCCTGTGTAGTGAATACAAGAAGGTTGGAGGGCACCTGCTTGGGCGAGAGTTTCTTCCCTGGAGGTGCCTCCACATGGGGAATGCAGCAGTCCTGCTTGTCACTGCTCCTTAGTGCCCTCTGTCGCATCTGAGGGAGACTTGTCTGTTCTCTTTGATTTCCTCTGCAGCTGCTCTTGTTCCTTCTTCCTAAGCTTTTCCCTTTGCTTCTCCATTTTCTCTTGAGCTTTGCGAGCTTTCTCCATGGATGTTTTCATTTCCTTTAATTTCTTTTTAATGATTGCTCTGTCCTGGGAAGATGTCATACCAAGAGCCTGAGACGGAGGAAAAACAAATATATATAAAAAAAAATAGTAGTAATTCATAGGCTTTAATCTATCACCATTTTTTCTTATTCTAATAGTAACTCCTCTTAAGAAAGGATTAACACAACTAAGCAAATCTGAGATAAATACAGACACATTACTGAAGTGCAAGTAACACTATTCTATACTCCTGTAGTACTTTCCATATGTTGCACTTCTAGAATATGAAAGAATTAGATGTCCTTGCAAGCAAAGTTTGACTATATGGGTTTCATTTATCAGATGTGGCATACGAAGATGAACAATTTGCCTTAAGTCTTCTAAGTCCCTGCAGAAGACTTCCCAATTCTCACTGGCATCCTGTAGTCAGAACTCTTTTTATTCTTGTAAAAATCCAGGAGTGAATGAAATGGTAAGCACAAAATTTCATAATGGAAGGGCTCCCAACCTGAAACAGCAGAATTTTGACTTTCAGAGAAGCTGAACAGCTCACAACTCCTATCTGAAATTGTTTTTTGAGATATATTTCCACTGCAATAAATAGTATATACTTTATATATCAAATCTGTATCTAGTTAGAATGTTGCACAATTGCTGTCCAACCTAAGCCTTTAGCATCACAGTAATCCATTCTCCCGTAGCTACTTCTGATGTATTTCTATTTACTATCTTTGTGAATCACCCTGTTTTGTGAAACAGAGCTGAACAAGATGTGCATGCAAATCCTACTTGTACATGCTGCTACAGGAGTAATGCATGGAAATGTGGACACCTGTATGCACCCATAGCTTTCACAAAGCAACTGCTCTCTGCTTCTGGACTTCAGAATCTAAATGCACATGGGAATTTTTGCAAAGTGATGTTGTGACTATCAATCAGCTACTTTGGGTTTATTATTCCAGTCTGTTACCATGCTATGCACAGAGCTTCTCTATTTTCTTGCAGAATTCTTACTTTCTTTAAAATCTGAAGTGAAAATAAATAATACAGTTAGACTCAAAGTCCAGACAGTCAATTACCTTGAGCTTACTCCCATCCAGTTGAAGGAGATGCTCCCCATTAATGTTTTGGGCACTGAATTCAGAAACATACTGCTCAAGGTTCAGGCTCATCAACCAGTGGGAAACCTGCTGCACGCTCCACTCCCGCACAGCACGATTCTGACACTGACTGTGCTTAGGAGACTGTCCATCATCAAGGATCTGCGATAAAACAGATACTGCATTATTATTAAAGGGTAACACAGACTAGTAATAGCATTTGTCTGTACAAACCATCAGCATCAGAGCTATCTGTACCAGACTGACACTGCCATATTAACAATTTTGCACCATTGTATCACCTTTGTATCCATTCAATTTATCAAAGAGCTGGTACAAGGCACCTACTCAGTCTTCTATTTATAAACATTTATATTTTTATGTATTTCTCCATTTATAAATAGAAGAAGAAGGAACTGTCATTCCTTTCAGTGCAAACAGAGACTGAAATGGTTGTGTGGCACAATTCAATACAGGTATACTCCCATTCCCTCTTGAGATTTTAGTCCTTCAAATTAGAACATTTCTAAAGGATGCAGAGAATTCTGCATTCACTCCCCAGGTTCATTCACAGATCTCTATGGTGTGTTTAAGCTATAAGACATAAAATTCAGGATAGAAAAAAAGCCTTCAGAAAACTATCCTAAAGCACCGAGTAATGACATATTCAGTGAGCCTGATATTATCTGTGGAAGACTGAGACAACACAGAGAAACGGTAAAGAAAACACAGAGACCCCCCCAGATTTGGCCCTGTTCTGAACACATTGTGCTGCTGAGAACTGCAGAAGGCAGCAGCAGGCCCGGGTCCTCCTCTCTGCTGCGCGCAGGGGTTGGCCACGGGGCCCCCAGTAGCAGCTCCCCCGAGCAGCCCCAGGCGGCGAGGCAGGGCTGCAGCACTGGCTCGCGTGAGAACAGCTTTGTGCTGCTTGAAATGATGCTGGGAGCTACTGAGGCTTCTGCCTGTCCATTTCTCATTGGGGAGAGCTCCACGCGGCCCTCTCTTCTCTCAAAGCCAGCGTGAGCTTGGCCCAGTTGATGCTCGGTCTTGAGGAGTTGGTCTGAAATGGACCCTTCTCGCCTTCCGACATGCCACAGAAAACGCGATTTGCTCTAGCCTTGAAAGCTCTTGGCAGAAAGGAAAGGAGAACTGAAGACAGGGCGAGGGGAGGCAGTGACATCTGCACATTGTGCTTGAACAGGGGGATCTGCCACGCAGCACGGTAAAACGAGAAATGCAGATCTGCAAATGAGACAACATTGCCACGCCATGGTCGCACAATTCACCACAAACAGCTCACTGGTATCTCACCTCATCATCAATCATATCCAGGCTCTGAGTGAGGGAGCAACAAAGAAATGGAAAAGAAAAGCATTATAGAAACAAAATACAGAACATGTAACAGCGTGTAAGAGTTCAGGCAAGGGCAGCACCAAGATTTGCAAACGGATATGACTACTTTAAAACAAAGAGATTCATTTGAAAAAAAATTATTTCCAGAAGCAGAAAGGTTATGTTGAAAGCTCAACACACACGTGATTTGGCAGCTAAGCCTGAGACTGTGCCAAAGGAGTTCCTGGCCTTGACAGGCTGGAATCAATGGGAACTTTGCTGACGGCTCCAAATGCAAGCACAGAACTCCCTTAATTAGAGGAATATGAAGTCCAGGCACTGGGCTCCCTCCCCACCCTTTCCTTGTCATTCTTTTGTGTCTTTCAAGTAATTATGACAGATCTGCCAAGCAGTGGAAATGAGGGAGCAGTGCTTGCCGCAGCACATTACCAATGGTTAAAGAGCAATCCTAGTTTAACAGCCCCCCTTGCACGGGCAGTTTGTAGATTTCCACATGCAGCTCTTATGGATAAGCTGCCTCAGTCAGAGGCTGCAGAGGACAGAGAAAACACATTTACTTTTGTAGACCTGTTCAGATTTGGTATTTTGGAACTAAAATGTAGAAGGTTGAACAAACAGCATGGAGGCTGTTTGAACTTACAGTTCAACACCACTAGAAATAGGGCATTGTCACACTAAAATACTTAATACAATGGGAATGAAAAAGGATAAGAGATTGAAATG
This sequence comes from Crypturellus undulatus, assembly GCA_013389825.1. Lineage (NCBI taxonomy): Eukaryota > Metazoa > Chordata > Aves > Tinamiformes > Tinamidae > Crypturellus > Crypturellus undulatus. The sequence goes on from VWPW01032551.1 coordinate 77,482, forward strand.
GGTTGTCAAGATATTAATGCTAAATAAATGATCACTTTAAAAAAAAATCAAATAATATACAGATTCCTGTCTACTACTGTACTATGGTTTTTATAAATGTCTGTTATTATCTGCAGTGAATAATCTCTACTGGCCTTGTAGACTTGTACTTTGGCAAAAAGAGCTGCACAGAACAGCTGTCTTCATTTGAACCTATGCAAAGCATATAGGCAGCAACAGCAACAAACCTAAATGTTACCGGAAAACAAAAACAAAAAAGAAAGGGTATTTCAAATTCTTCCTGTGTAAAAAAAAAAAAAAAAGCTCACTCAAATTGCAAGTGAAAAATACTCTTATTCAGGGCTTGAGGGAGAACAGAGACACAAGTTTCCTGAGTCAATGGACACACTATCAGCTATTTGTCAAACTGAGCAGCTTCACTGACAGCTCAGCTACAAAGCTAATATTTTAGACATATATTTTCAAAATATAATATATATAATTCAATATATAATTGAATTACAATTCAATTCTGCTACCAATTTATAGAATTGTGAAGCCTTTTGCCTGAAATCCTGCTTCAAAGAGCTGAATTCAGACCACTGTGTCTGAATAAGCAAAGCAAGTCCAAAGAGATTGGAAAATGGATTAGTGCATAAATATTCCAATCACTATATATATTTCAGGTGTGGCAACATATGAAAAATGCACGTACAGGTCATTATCACTTTTATATATCAAAGCAAAACTAAATTTATGTGAAGGGGCCTTGCATTTCAACAATATGTAGCCAACTATGTTGTATTTTATTATCTCAAAATCATCTCAGTTAAGCTATTTTAGTGTATATGCATACAGATTCACATGTACATATTTAAAAAATAGGAAGTGTGTGTGGAGATGTGGTTTGCATCTTGTAGCAAACCAAAAGCATTTTGATTTCCTATGATAGCACCATAGCACCTTTATTGCAATTGATTATTACATGAAGAAAAACTATAGTCTCCCATNTTGCAAGTGAAAAATACTCTTATTCAGGGCTTGAGGGAGAACAGAGACACAAGTTTCCTGAGTCAATGGACTCAGCTATTTGTCAAACTGAGCAGCTTCACTGACAGCTCAGCTACAAAGCTAATATTTTGTAGCTAAAATATTATATTTTCAAAATATAATATATATAATTCAATATATAATTGAATTACAATTCAATTCTGCTACCAATTTATAGAATTGTGAAGCCTTTTGCCTGAAATCCTGCTTCAAAGAGCTGAATTCAGACCACTGTGTCTGAATAAGCAAAGCAAGTCCAAAGAGATTGGAAAATGGATTAGTGCATAAATATTCCAATCACTATATATATTTCAGGTGTGGCAATATATGAAAAATGCACGTACAGGTCATTATCACTTTTATATATCAAAGCAAAACTAAATTTATGTGAAGGGGCCTTGCATTTCAACAATATGTAGCCAACTATGTTGTATTTTATTATCTCAAAATCATCTCAGTTAAGCTATTTTAGTGTATATGCATACAGATTCACATGTACATATTTAAAAAATAGGAAGTGTGTGTGGAGACGTGGTTTGCATCTTGTAGCAAACCAAAAGCATTTTGATTTCCTATGATAGCACCATAGCACCTTTATTGCAATTGATTATTACATGAAGAAAAACTATAGTCTCCCATTACAGGTTCTTCTCCCATTCTATTGCCTGAGCAGCCTCCCCTCCCTTTTTATTATTTGAGTAATTATTAAGAAGAAAATGGAATGAGAGAAAGAAAACCATTTCCCACCTTAAACAATTTCATCGGCATACCTCGTCTGATGACAGTGCTAAGGAGTGTGAGAAACCTGGGGGTTTGGGTTCTGCTCCTAAACCACTCAAATCAGCCGAACTTGTGCTGCTAGGACTGAAGTCATCATTGAATGTAAAATTCTGTAGAGAAAAAGATGAGTTAGAACAAACAAGTGATCTTGGATGTGTATCTAAATGGAAAATTTGCTTTTTGTTCTCCAGGTGAGCACGCTGAGCAGCACTTTGAATCATTCAGAAAACAGATGAAGTCTCATCTTTAGTATTGTTAATGATTTACAGAATATGCAGTATTTTTACTTCTATAGGCAATATTTTTACCACCACCACTATGACACATCTTTCTCAGCATAATGTCTCAGTAAATAGCCAAAGTTTTTATAAACAATTTCCAGACTTCCTTTACAGATGTTGGCTATCATCATGGTGCTAAATTATTGCTTCTGCTGGTTAATCAATAGTCTTTTGCTGTTCTTCACATACTTAGGACAAGCATAGACACACGCAGCAGCACAAAGACTAGGACAGAGGATTAATCATCAGGGGGAAGTTAAAACTACTACTGAAAGAACAAGGGGAATATCCTGTGAATCCATTTTCTGAGTTCCAGGTAATCTCCTAGAAAAATGAATCTCTGCTTATCTATACCTTTAGAAAAAAAATGAATTGAAAGTAAAAGAGGTCTTGTGATATCAAATATTACTTACTGAAACAAAAACCATAAAACAAACACTACTTTGTCTTATGCATGTAATGACAAACATCACACTTCATAACAAAGAATTGTAAAAGTATGCACATTTTTTTCTAGGAATAAAGTGAAATCATCGTCAGAAAAATACAAAAATTAACAAGTATTTTCCATTAGAGTGAAACAGTCTGATCTGAGAACAATAATAAAAGAGAACATCATAATATTCCATTTAAATGGAAAATATACTTTATATACACCTCTATCCTCTACTGAGACACCTGGTGTCAATTTTAATCTAGCATTTAGTTGAAGAGCAAATTCATTTCTGATATTAATTTTTAAAAAATGTATCTAAACACCATACTATTCAAAAGCAAAAAGATTTTTTTTTTTTTAAATACTGTTTTTACCATTTTATCCTCTGAGAGATATCTGAGCTCTCTTCTGAAAACAGGATGAACACCAAGGCTTGATTTGCTCAGTTTTGATGGAAATCCTAGTGAAAGGTGGCATCACACTATGCTTTAAAAACCTAAATCAGAGTATAGATACTGCTAGCTTAGGAGCTTACAACCTTTACAGAGAACATCAAAAAGCCCATGTGCTCCGTTTTCTCACATCTACTTTCAGAATTACTGCTCTGCTCCCCCCGTTTCTTTACAGAAGACTAGGACACCTGAGCAGTTTTCCTTATAAGTAAACTTTAGACTCCACAGGATTTGTAAGCAAGGAGCTTTACAGTTCAACTTCCTGCAGGTGTGAATCTCCTTTTCTTTTTTTAAATACTCCCACTATTCTTTCATCTTGTGTAAGCATCAGTCTTGAATATACATTTTCTGTAGAAAAAAAAAAAAGAGAATGCCAAGGCCTGCTAAAAATAATAATGAAGGAACAGAACAAAGGAGAACAAAATACCTTATCATCCTAATAATAACCGTAAGAGGGTTGATTTAGACTGGTCAACCTTGTGTTGCTCTTCCTAGCACATAACACAGGATCAGTTTTCCCTCATACCACAACTGCAATATTGCAGAGTTCATTGGTGCACTACAGAAGATGCTTAGAGCTTATGGCATCAAAAGCATAATAAATGCCTGAGAAAATGGCTATTGTGTATATGCTAGTGTTCGTGTGTTTGCACATATATATACATATAAACTGCAGTTATGCTATATATTATACGCATGCAGAAGGAGAGATCAGATTTCTGATTATCACTCAAGTTGCCGAAATAAAGAAGAGAATCATTTCTGTTTCTTTTCCAGGGTAATATAAAATGTAAATTGCTAGAAGTTGTAAGAGGACACAGGCAGATAAATATTTTACAGAAGTGAAAATAAACACGTAAAAGCTAAGCATATTATTATATCAAAGGGTTATTTAATGAGTTACATGCTGGAACATTCATGCACAAAGGAGGGAATCACACAGAAATATTAAATTGTAATAGTTCATATTTTTAGTTCAAGGATCTTCATATACGGAATTAAGTCCAATATCTAGCATGCACAACAAGCAGATTTCATTACTGGGGGAGAAAAAGGCAAATGACTGACAAGATACAAGGTTTTTCACTTGCAAACATCTCATTTATACAATAAACATGGGTAGGTATGCAGTCCGGGAGGATGCAGAAAAATATCTACAACTGAATACACAAATCTAGCATTTGTTCTGTGCATTCAAATGCTAATTTCCACTGGCACCGCTTGTTTTTGGTACAGTACAATACACCACAGCTACTTTACTGAATTAATGTACATTAAGAGAAAGACAGGGTCCAAACGTAGGATATGGAATGGTACAGTGATAGGGATGTGCTGTCCACATGAGCGTTTGCTGCACAATGAACACCATGCGCTGTTTATTGCTGTATTAACATATTGGCCTTTTCTTTCTCCAGAAACATTAAGCCAATTATGCCAGTCAAGACCATGGGAATAAGGTAGTTTTTATTTTCTACCTTTGCCCCTTTTTTAGCTGGACTTAAATTTTCAGAAGAAGGTTCAGTGGAGCTGGTAGGTGATGGCAGGTTGCTAGAAGAATTGGATCCCTTGCTACTCTCCCCATACCGTGTGAATGGTACACGGTGTGGGAGAGAGGAGGATCGCTCTGGGAAAGATTTACTGTTTGCTGATTTCTGCAGCATCTCTCTGGTGGCCCTGTTTAAAAGAAAGGAGCATGAATTTGTGTTAGAGACTAAAATTATTTTTTTTTAACAGGTAAACAGTGACATTCTGTGTAACCATGACTAAAGAACACAATGTTGTGGGGCTGGTAGTGATATTCTTGAAATCTCTTTCAACAAATTTAAGAAAAAGGTTTGATTCTCGGTTCGTTTTAAACTCAGGCTCTCTCAGGTGACACCTACCCAACAAGCAGAGACAAAAACCAGCTCGCAAAGCTTGTGCTCCCTGTGCTTGCATTCGAGCCAGCCTTCAGGGCACATAGCTGCGCTGGTGCTTTTTGGGGCCACAGGGGCATCTCAGCCCGATCACACAGATCAGAGCCAGCACTGAGCCAGGCAGATCCTGCTTTCCACACAGGTCTGGCCTGGACTGGAGCACAGGCAGAATGAACTGTGTACCTGTAGACTGTAGACTTGTGCATTTGCAGACCATCTATGGAGACGGTCCTTTGATATAACAGATAAATTCTGAGAGCTTAATTATAACATGAATATAGAAGAAAAAAAGAAAGAAATGCCCATGCAATCTTATCAGTTTTTATCTTTGTAATAACAAATATTGCAGCAGACAATATGATAAAGTAAAACCTAACAGTTAAAAAATGTCTAAATCATTAGGTAAGTATTTCTATCATGACAACCATACGTATGCAAACCAAAAATAACTAGTCAAAGCATCTCTCCCAAAAAATCACATTATTTATGTTAATACATTTATGTATTTAATCTGTATCTGACAGATGCTTAGAGCCTAACACTTCAACAAGCCATACTTCTGTCATATGCATAGGTAATTTTGCAGATGATTTTACATTTGTCTTAATTTAAACCTCGCTTATATCCTAAGGTTGAGTCTAAGTTGTTTGGTGAAGTCCGTTTGAAAAAATGAAACTCCAGATGCACTTCTAACACTTGCAAAGCACCTATAATTATCGTAAAATGAAATTCCTCAGCACTCTGGAGAGTAGACTGTTGTTGAAGCAGTTTTAACATGGAAAAAAAAAATATTCCATCCCACCTTCAACTTTCCAAGTATGAATGAAACTTAGGTTATCATTCGGCCTCCAGCCAAGGAAATAGAAGAACCCTCTCTCCTCTTGGCTGCACAAAAAAGGTCTATCATCTGAATCAAACCCACATTCCTCTCCCATGCTCAGATCTTGCTTGAAAGTAGGAAAAAAAAAGTTGCCCAAAAACCTTATCTCCATGCAGGTGAATATATGCTTTCTACTCTGGCAATATGATTAATACTACATCAATCAGTCTCTATAATGGACATAAAGATTATAACAGGTTGCTGTGTTTGATCATCATCTTCCTTCTTTCAAAGAGCTTATTCAGCTTTGGGCTGTACAAAAAGCATCCTCACATTTCTGCAGAGGCAAATTATTTGGATTAAGTAACAAAGGAAGTGACAGCTGCTCTTTAAAAAGTTATACTGCAGAATTCACACTCCAGTTTACAGAGGTAGAAGGAAAATTACAAATACTTATTAGTTCTGAGGTTGAAAATGGCATTAAACTTTGTTTTCAAAATCTGTATCCAAACTCAGAACAGATTCGTTGAGAAAATGAAAAGGTATCAAACAAATAATACAAATTACTTATTCATTGTATGGTCAAGTAAGCAACGGATCTTTCTGCTCTGAGAGCTACTTTTCTTCTATGAGAGATACAGACACACGTGAAACCCAGTAGATAACAGAGTAACTATGCTGGTATAAGAACATACCAAGTTTCATAGAGTCTGCTTCTCACAAACAAGTCTATATTCTTATTTTCCTTTCTCTATCTTTAAATGTTATGGTATTTAAATGCTATGTGGGAGGACTAAGGACACAAGCTGCCTTAGAGATACACGTAAGTGCAGAAAACTTGTTTTTACAAATCTCTTTCTTTAACTAGGGAAAATAGCAATGAATATTGCTAATTACAAGGCACATGATAAGCCAAAACACCAACAGCACAAGCTGATCCCCTGTCACACAACCCAGCACAGAGGTGACGAACACACTTTAGGGATTTTGCCAGATATTTGCAAGTTACAAGTGTTCACTGTGGTAGAACAGGGGTTCAGCACAGGGTCAGGCTTCTGCTTCTCTTATTTTAAGGAACTACGTATTATAGTTGTCACTCTGTGTCTAGGTACCAGAATGCAAGACTCCACAAATTGCTTCACGCTGGTTTTCCATCAGTTCCAATCAAGTTTTGCTTACTTTGATTGCTCTTTTATGGTGTACTTTTTCTTTTGCCTTATTTTATGTTCAGAGAGCTTTGAAATTGTCATGTCCTTTTTAGACTCGTTTGAATGTATCATGTTTAATTAGCATTTCTGATATTTAACTGATTGCTTATCTTTTAAATCTGGAACAAGATCTCACCTCCCTGAGCTGGGATTCTGTGGATTTGTAGTACATGGGGGCAGTCCTTCACTAAAAATTTACACTAGCTTCTGCAGAAAAGACTGCTGTCTACCATTTTCAATGTTCATTTATTGTTTAGAGACCAGATGCAGGAGCTGCTGTCTCATCAGATCTCACAAGCAACTCACAATTATTTTCCTGAGAGCTGGTGACGTGGCCAATCCCGCGAGCATTTTCCTGGTATTCTTTCAATTTATGATATTCTTTTTTTCAGAAATGAACCCTTCTGAGGGGATTTCTGAAGTGGGTATAGCAAAGTTGCAATGAAGGCAACTCCTCCTGCCCATCCTCACACTGGAGGCTTTCATCAAAACTGAGTGGAATTGTGTTAAGATATCTGGACTTATTAACTGCCTACATGTGCATCTTGTAATGCTCTAATAATCTACTTCTGCAAATTCCACCAGTGGACACAACATTAGTACTGGCACTGCATATCATAAGCCTTCAAGTATTTTTAGATTATATATTAGCTTTCTGTTTGTTAAAAAGAAATGTTTGCAAGATCAAAAGTTGGTCTCAAAGCTTAAAGAAGGACTGTTCTTTAATTTATAAGAAGGACTATTAATGTTTTCATCTGCTAGAATTCAGTTTTTCCAATCTTTTCAGCACAAAAATTCTTGTATATTAAATCTTTTACTCATACCTACTGCCACAGGTGACCCTAAGAGCTTCTTTCTCCTTCCACTTCTTTCCCTTGCTTGAACTCCTTCTCAAGGGAGCCCTACAATAATATCAGAAAACATCAGAAAGAGCCTCTAAAATTTTACTTTCCTTTTAATAAAAAATATATTTTAAATAACAAAATTCTTACCCAAGATCTGCAAGTTTTCGCTTTAGCTTTTCTGCCCGCCCCATAGTAGGGCTAGTTGTTCTTATTGCCTGGGCACATGTGGCACCATCTAGGATATATTTGTACATGGGAGAACAGACATTATTATTTTTAACTGCTACTGACAGTTATTTTACTTTCCATCCAGAAGTGTTTATCTGGGCATAACTAGATACATATATGTCTATGTGTGTGTAAGTAAGTAAGTACATCATTTATTTGAGTTTTTCTTATTTTTATGATGATGTTGTGAAAATGAAGCAAAATAAATAGTTTCAGATTTTGAAAATACACATGTCAAAAGCTTATTTGAATTAGTAAGAAAAAAAAAACACATTTATTTTGGCTGTGTTTTAGTGAGAAAATATATAGCAAGACAAATAATGTCAGAGTGAATTCACTTTTAAACACAACAATAAGAGTTTATTTCTCTTTTATGGAACTTCTTTGGTATACATGCTTTACGACAGAAATGTTTGTTGAAATTGATTTTGAACTTTAGGGAAGAGGTTAATTGTTACAGTGATGTTCTTAAATACCTTTATTAAAATGAACATTAAACTTGAATCCAAACATTTTCATTAAAAAAAAAGAAAGTTAAATGTATTCTGATTAATACATTTGCCCTGAGACTTCTAACCATCTCTGGCCTTCGAGATATACTTTATGTATTCTGTTAAAACAGTCTGTAGAACCTATAAAGTCAAAATAATGAATGTGAGGATGCAAAACATCCTGTGAAATCTATCAGAATCAGAATAAAACATACTGAAGTTGAAAAATTCCAGTGCAGTTTCTGTGATTCTTAAGTGTAAAGAGTGCCTTCAAATACAAGAAGCATATGAAGGTCAGTCCTTTATGTCACTTATAGTTTGGTGACTTTTACAATGTGACTTTTAACTGAAAGCTCTGCTGGGTTTGTGGATTTCTCTTATTCTAGCTGATGTAAATGAAGCCCTCAGAATTAACCCAAAAGATTACGATCCTGCTTGAGTGGGGGGCTGAACTAAATGATCTCCAGAGGACCCTTCCAGTCTTAACCATTCTGTAATTCTGTGATAACCACAGCACTATTACAGGACAGTCTACCATGTGTGTGTATATATATACACACACACACACATATATATATATAAAAAAACTCAGGTGAAAAAAATGACCATAGAACCTACTCAAATCATTATGGAAAAGGCAGGAAAGTCTTTCATAACTTTCATACTCTAAAAGCCAAACTCTTTCTACTAACTCAAGTTACTACTTTTAACCAAAAAAAGCAATCAAGAAAAGGTGACACGTAATTTCATGCCGAAAGCAGACAAAAACTCCATGAGTTAAAAATAATAAGACAAAGATGGACAAAAACAAGACAAAATCTCTTGAGAAGAAATCCATTCCAAACAGAGGCTGAGGAGGGCTCGAGGCAGCGCATACTGTGCATCAGTACTATCAGTTCGACACTCTATACACGCCTCTTGCTACTCCTCAAAGATCTACTCATGGTTTCTGTCTTATCTTTATCCTTTCCATTCAACTGCTGTCAAACTTGTCAGCTTCCAGAATAAAAGACTGTGATGTTTATTTTCATATTATTTTTCACAGGCAAGTGGGGTTTGGGGGCTTAGAGGGTGGGGTTGAGAAATATATCAACCAAAGTAAATTGAACATCATTCAGCAGGTGTAGGTTTTGTCGCTGCATTTCAGGGAACAATATGGAGAGCTAGTCCCAGCAGGGACATATACTGGCCATTGCTTCTCTCGAGCCCTGGGCCAACAGTGATGATTTGCTGGCAAAGACAGTCACCCTGGCTAAGAGCTAAAGGGGATGGTGGATGGAGCAGGTCCCAAAGGCAGCCCCAGGAGGGCAGTCCAGTTTGACCTACAGGGACCAGTATATGCAGAGACCACCGCGCTCAGCCCACGGTAACTCTCAGCTGGACACGAAACAGGGCTGCTGGTACCACTGGGACACGAGAGGCATGTGACCCTCCGCCTCTTTCCTGTCTCCCTGAAGGTCTCCAGAGCGGGGATTGAGAGCTGGTTCCTCAGATTAAATCACACACTGGCTATTTAACCCACCACAGGCAGCCACAAAGAGCTGGTGTAAGTGACCTGCAGCTGACGAACGCTAAAGGAGACTAGATCTAACTCCTTTTTTTTTCCCCAAAGTCACAACAAGACAAAACAGTTTAAGTCTGCCACACATCAATGGTCAACCCAGCTGCCTTACCAAATGATGCTGTTGTACAAAACTGCCAGAACTCAAAAAAAAAATCATACATTAAAAAGATTAAAAAGCGGTGCTTAAAAGGTAAACTAGCAAAATCTCCACCAAAGCAGCGATGGAAGGAATTGATCTCATGCTCTTTCCACTCCTTCCACTGTCACTTTGGCTAATCAGAACTAACCAGCTCACACAGATTCATCCACAAATGTGTCTTCTTTCTCATTCTATAAAAAGGTTTTTAAACACACAAAACAAAATAAATACTCTTAGTCACTGGCCTTCTCTCTTTCCTGCACAGTAAGTTTGATAGGCAAATTAATAATCAATTAAAACAACACCATTGTAACGCTGGTTGCAAAACAACTGCTTGAGGATATTTCTCTTCTGTAGAGCTTATTAAATTTGAAACCAAAGCATTTGAAACCAAATTGCTGTACTTTAATTTTCATGTACTCATTAGAACCTGGATACACTTTAAAGCACTGGTTGTTTACATAATGGTCATGGTGGGAAAGCACGACACAGTTCATTTAGCTACAGATTTTTCAACCCCAAATTGGAGAAGAAAGAGTGGCACAATGGAAACAATACACTGCCCTATTCTCTACGCTACAGGAACAAATTCTCATCAATGTATTTTTCCTAGGTTGGATACAAATGCAGGATTTAGAACTTCACTAATGAACATTCATCACATATTGAAGTGAGAGCCTGGAAAGTTATGTCCTTATTTGTCCTTATTATGTCTTCCAGTTTGAAGTTGATTCATTAGCAAATACACCAGTAGACTAGCAATTTCAGAATCTGTGTAAAAATGCTAGCATATAAATTAATCTATTCTAAATCCAAGAAAACTTGATCTGATTTTTTAAGAATGGAACCCTGTAGGAAGACGGGAAGAAATACCAGGCTGCAAATGAACCGCAAGCTTTTTCAGTTATACAAACAAAAATCCTGAACAAATTTTCTTTTTAGTTAATTAAGAACCACTCCATCCTTATTGCTAAGTCCTCACTTCTAAACATTTTTCGTTAGTGGTATTTTAGCCCGTGTCAGTTAAAGGATGCCAGGTGCATATCAAAGAATGGTAAAACCATGTATAATGCCAAGTTTGAATTCCCAAAATGTCAGAAAAGAAGTATTCAGAACTCTGTACCATAAACTCTGTACCATACAGTAGTGTTAACGCACCAAATAAACTACCCAGTTTATATTTAAAGAATATAAGCTAAATAAACAGCAATATGACCAAGTTTTCTAACAAGCCACTTGGAAAATATTACGTACAAACGATGAGTCCTCAGTCACTGATCTTTTCTTTAATCTAGATTATGATGCCTCTTAGCAATCAAAATCTACAGAAAATCTGTCATTCTTGCTTCATGCTCCTTTCCCCACCCTCCAAAAAAAGCATCTAACAGTGCCAAAGTCACATAATTCAACTAAGTACAATGTATTAACCATGCTTCTTACCACAATAAAAAAAAATCCCAAGCCGTAGCCTTGGGTACTCTAATCAAAATAAAATATCAGATGCTGAAGGTTTTTAAATATTAAGAAAAAAGAAGTCATTTAAAAATATTTTGTATTTTAAAATGGAAAAATAATTTCTAAAAGGAACTTCCTCCTGTTCTTTCTCATACCATCATACAAGGACAACTGCAACTTTCTGACTTCAAGGTACTGGAAGTAAGGCATGAGAAGATGTCCTTTTAGCTGCTAAGTCCTAATACACAACATAAGTACACAAAGCAAAAAATGTACATGAGCAAAACTATGCACCAATTTATTGTAAAAAATAGTACTACCTTCATCTTGTAAAACATTCCTGCCAGCTGGGTGATGGAAAGATGATGCCTCAGAGCTGTGCGCAGATTGTGAAGGAGAGGGAAGAGGAGAGTGCCCTCGAACAAGAGAGGAAGAGGCACCTCCTTGGTGCTGCGGTCCTTCTTCTTGGTTCTCTGTCAGCTTGTCAAATGTGAATGCTGCACTGCTAGCCACTGGGGAGAGGGAGGAAGCACCAGAATCTGATGCTGGTGAGGATGCTCTCACACATAAGGGCAGAGCTGATTTGGAAATGTGCATGGGGCTACTGTAACTGTCTGACGGCTGTTGATATAAGAGATTATAAAGCAGGTTATGCCATTTAATAACCAGTCACAAAAAGATTTACATGGAATATGCAATCCTTTTCTTCATTATCCTTACCATTTTAACAAACACTCTAGCAATTCGCATTATTACCTTTCAACACCAGTTTTTTTGCTTATTGATATTTTTTTTCAGACCAAAGTCAGAATCAGACAAAACAATAAGTAAATGTTGTATTGATTGTATTAGCAAATAGTCAAGTGCAGGCTTCAAGTTCCTTTCATCTCCTGCATATATAAAATGATCCACACTGCATCATAAAGCACACCTAAATCCAAAAGGCCACAAGTCCTGTAAAAAAACGATAACCAAACCAAACAACACATATATGCTGTGCTGACTCAAAGATGAGTGGACTTGCACGTCACTCAAGGGCATTCACAGCACTATGGCCACAGATATGTAAATATAACCTGTGCTACAGTGAAAGGACAAGGACAGAGAATCAAACAACTTACAGGTAATGTCACACTCCAAAAGAAGCGTAAGAGAGAGGAAAGAGTCCTTCTCACCTTTCGTTCAAGGCTGTCCTCTCCATCAGTTGAACTGATGCTGTCGTAGAGTCTCGTCCTAGTAGGCCTCTGACGCTTGTTCTTCACTGAAAGTTGGGCTCGAGTTTTCAGGGCTTTAGAGTCCAGTCTCTCTGTTTCTGGCACCGCTTCATTGAAATCTGTAGGAAAAGACAATTCAAATCTATTTAGCATGAGAATCTTTTGGACTTAAGCTACTGTTCCTACGATACTGTCTGTAACTGGAATATATGCACCTATATCTTCAGAACTATTAAAAGGCTCATGCAAAAAAAGCTAGTTATTTACATAAACAATTAGCAAGTTAATCTGCACAGATCCACAAAAAGCATAATGAAAAATCAGTGATCAGCTCCAAATATTTAAAAATCCAGCAAAAAACTCACTCATTGTAAGATGAAGGATCACACACACTCACACACACATACAAAAATAGTATCTCTTGTTGTTAAATACACAGGACTAACTTGGAAACTGAATGCCCTTGGACTCCCTCTGACCTCCTTGTAAGTGCACAACCTATAAAAATTCTCCTCCATCACAGAATATAGAATAAGGAACAGATAAACAGCATTAAGTTAAGTAAACCTTATCTTAATGCTCTTTAAAATACATCATATAACAGCTTGCTGAACATAACAATTTAAACTCAGTGAGCCAGTTCACTTGTCACAAACTTTTATGTCACCCGAAGAGGACAATTTGGACTACTATTTTTCTCCCAGAGCTGCCTCACTAAGAAATTCCCCCTACAGTTTCACCAGCTTTGCAGGCTTCTGGTCAAGTTACAAAGGAATATCTACAGCAATCCTCTGGCTGCTCTATGTTTTATCATACTCAGAATCACCTAAAAACTTAAAGAACATAACAGTTTCTCTCTTGTACCTAGTGTATTTTGTCCCCCAAAATAACCTTGTACAATATATATGAACTATAATCAAGCCAATGTCTGCAGCTAGTAGCATACAGAGTCAAACAGTGAGTGTCTAAATAATCAGATAACCATTTGCAATTGGATTGACTTGTCAGCTGCCTGTCACGGGATTAGGAAACGAGTGTTAAACTCGTTCCTCCAGGCCTACAGTGGAACAGCTTGATCTATTACGTTATCCCTCTCAGAAGGGGAAAGCAGAAAAGAATCCCACTCCTCCTCTAGATATTGAGGGCATCTGGTGTTCCAAGTTATAAGCAACAATACAAATTAGGTGCTCAAATTGTTTGTCACCAAGTAAAAACATCTTTTGTCTTTTTTTTTGGTATTTGTTCTTTCTTCCCTTACTGCATTGTCCTCAGAACCACCACCTACTCCTCTTGTAGATCCTTGCTTTATCCAGAGTACCTTCAAATAACTAAAAAAAAAAATTTTTTTAGGTATTAGTTTTTAAGTAAAGCATCTTTATCTGCACCAGTGAACATGGTCCTGACTACAAAGAGAATATTGACTGACCTAACACTAATACAGTTTTGTCTCATTTGCACTTAGATCACCTCAGGAAACACTCTGTAAAGCACCTTATCACAGCAGGAACCTAGAGGAAGTCATCATTACTGCAACTATCATCACCAGCTGCAGTTGTCTGGTTTCAACTTTACAACACGTTCTAGGAAAACACTGAGCAAGGTAAGATAACAGCTCTGAGGTAAGAACCTGAGACCTGAAATAAAATTTCACTGCAATGGTTAGTACAGTTACATTGTTTACCATGACAGTGAAAACAAAGTGAAATTAACCCACGCAGGGGGTCCACCAAATGCACCCTGAGCCACAGCAGCTCAAGAGAGTTAATGGCAAGGCCATGTGCTGTATCCATACGAGACAGTGGGGGGCTCCATGTGCCAGCTGATTAACAGGAACAACTGGAGAGCAGGACATAGACTGTGAGAGCCCTCATTATGCTGTTCTATTATCCAACTTTTTAAGTCTTTGTAAGTTCGTGTGCTTTCAGAACTTAGGGGATTGTGCGTAAGGTGATGTGCTCTGCTACAGTCAATTCAAAACATTGAACTGAAAAAAAACCCACAACAATGCATAATATTCACACACCAGGAAAAAAGAGCCCAACCTTGCCACTTGTACCTAATCTGTTCTCTTTGTGCATACACTTTTTCGCTAGAAAATCAAGAAAACCCTTCTGCTAGCTTTTGAAGGAAGAGTAGTTTTAGATCTTTCCCCTTTCATCTATTGCCCAAACACCATTGTGTGAAATGCATGAAAATTGGAGAAATATATAATATAAAAACCGGAACAATGAAACAATCTTATTTGCCTAGTTTCAAAGCTATCCTACTCAAGAACAGCTTGTGAGTCAAGTATACTAGGCATATGTGACTTTCCTCTACAAAAGAACCTAGCTTAACTGCAGTTTTCTCAGCTTGCTTTCCACTTGAATGAAACCTGAATTATTTCGGCAATTTTAACATTTTATGAAGATACAATGAGACAAAACACTTTGTTAAAAGGTGTTCTCTCATTTTATGCCAGATAAGGAATAGATTCTTTATTGTTTCAACTTTATATTTTGCAATCTTTAGAAGTAAAAACCAAAGGAATAGATCAGAACCCATTAGACTAATTTACTTGTCTAAGTACTGCATTCATAATATAATAATTAAATGCATGCTTCTAATACAAATAGAAACAAAGAGTAGTGTTTTTGTATGAAATTAGATTTAGATATGTATGAAATTCTAAAAAGAAACCCAGAGATTATGCATGGAGTTTTTTTTATTAAAGAATAGGGTATAAGGTATAAATAAAATATAATGTAGTAATCTCACATACATCATAAGGGACCCACCTTGCGTCATTTAACACATCTACTCAGAGACACTTAGATGTACACACTTAAGACTTGGTAAAGCCTGAGTGATATCTGAATAACAACCTCGTAATCTGAACCAAAATAAATTATTCATAGCTTTTCAGTAGATCTTTTCACTCCTATATTGGCTTCTATCGTACTATTTCTATGAAAATGTCAATTTATATTCTAGCCAGGCATGCTGTAGGCTGACCACCAAGAGGACAATCATCTTATAGTAATCACCATTTTACTTCTGTTTTAACAAGGCAAGTGAGAAATTCTGGTTACCTCTCAGAGAGATTTCAAAATGTTTTACAAAACTTCATCTGTGCTGAATAAATTATAATATGGGCTGATTCTGCTGCTCCTGATTAGAAATTAGAAGCTGATATTGTTACAGACAGTTTTCCCTAACAAAGGCAGAAACAAAAACAAACAAAAAGATAAAGGGAGACATCGTAGCCTCACTGAAGCCAATGGAAAATTTCCTATCAACTTGAGGAAAGTGGAAAATTTTCCCATTGCTTTCCACAGCATCCTGACCTTTCAGTCTTACAGAATGTTATTCCACCAAGGGCAGAAACAACTCAGTGATTTATTCCAACTGCCAAACAGGAGAGATCCTACTCTTCCTTCTGCTGCCAAAACCCCTGGCTCTGTCATCCCTCCGAGGGCTTAGATTGCAGCCTTTCTCAGTTTTAGTTTGATGCTCCAACTTCCTTCCTTCCTAGGTCTATCTTTTGATGTTTTCATGAATCAGATGAGTTCACAGAAGTGTGTGGCAAGTGCTAGAACAGTGCAAGGTAGAGACAGAACTACATAGCTATATACAGGGAGGGATGGTACAGGGTCTTCCCACTGCAGCGTGAGCTATCAGATCAGCTCAAACTCTTGAAATCTCTGCCATAGATTGAGTGAGTAAGCCATGAAATAACCGAGGGGTAAGAAATGGCTTCAAATTCATTTTTCTTCTTGCAGATGACGTTTTCTTATGGTACTGCAAGACTTCCATAACACATTTTTCTTTCTTTCTCTGTTTAAGAGTTAAAATCCATATACAGATGACACTACAAACCACTAGCACTGTGTGACTTGTAACCATGCCCCCTCTGTCAGCATTCAGTAAGACAAGTGCACGCTGTCATGCCCTCCACTGCTTGTATTCATTTTTCAACAGCGCGTACTTCCATATATCCCTTCTTTTCACAGCTCAAATGCAAAATCCGCACATGGTACTGCAAGTGCTCCTTCAGCTGAGTGTTTGTACTAGCCTTGTTGAGGCCAGCAAACTCTCAGGGCCTGGTGCTTGCCCCTTCCTCCCCACAGGAGTTGGGCTGTCAGCACTCAGAGGCAACTCTCTGACACAGTCCAGGGTCCTCATCTTGGGTCAGCATGCTGTCAAAAAGGCTGAATAAGCATCAGGAGAAGCCTCTCCCTCTTTTACTCTTCAGATCAGCATTTAAACTGAGTTCTTACCCTCCGTCTGATTTCCCATCTTGCTACAAGGGAGCTGGCTGGTTGTGGCTGATACTGGTATCCATCACAAACCTGATCCTGAAGCTGACTCGCAGCCTGGTTTCCCAGCTCAACCCCAGACCCGCCTCGTCACTATGACCTTGGCTAACGGTCTGGACACTCAAGCAACCCTGTTTTCCATCACTGAACCTGCTTGCTGTGCTTTGGGGAGCACACCCAGGTGGCTTCCTCCTCTGTGCCTGGCTGCCGACCTTCGCTGTTCTCTGATGCTAACACAACAGCATCTCCCTAGGCATCTCCCAACCCACTGGGAAGCCTCATGAACAGCTCACAAAAAACTTCTAACAGGTTAAATTTTGTCACAGAGACAATTTAATTAGACTTTCTTTCAGCAGGCCTGGAAACACTTCACTCTCGAGGGTTTCTGTCTGAATTATTTTAGTACCTCTGCAGAGCAGGAAACAGCTTGCCTATTCTCCCACTGTTTTGCCATTAGACACTAATGGATTTCAAAACCTCCTCCTGTGAACTGATGTATGTCTGGATATCCCAAGACACTCAGAGAGCATAAGCATCAAAATGGCTTTATCGGGCACCTGCACAGAAGCAAGCAAACAGGATCTAAGTCAGCGCCAGTTCTAACCTGTGTGGATTTCAAGTCATGGAACACTTCCAGCTCTTCTGTAAAGATGCTTAGTTCTTTACTTCAGACTCACTGCCATGGCTCATGACCAACAAAGCAGGAAGCTACAGTGCACTTGTTCTATTTTTCTGGCATCTAAGAATAACTCAAAAACTTGTAACAAGCACACAAGTCTTGGGCTTCTAGTATTCTAAGACAAAACAAAGACACAATTTGGTGGGCCTTAAGGGTTTTGATTTTCTCTCTGTAACTTCCACTGCTGTCACCGGCAGCCTGTTGATACGAGGTTATGTTGCAACAGAACTGAGGAGCCATGTGGTGAAACACAACGTTAAACACGGCCAGGCCACCTACGGCGGCACGGAGAGCAACGCTGGTATGTCAAGTCGCATGCATTACTACCACCACGCAAGACTGTAATAAACACCTCAATTCACGGTGAGGCAAAAACCATGTTTAGTGCCATTTTAATTAACAGTACACATACAGTATATATCTTTTGTATATCTATTTCTTTGAGAAGAAACATACCTGCAAATTATGGAGTAAAAATTATAGGATGTGGACTCTATAAGCAGTCCCATCCCACAGACCTAATACTGAGGTTCAGTACTGAGGTTCAGAGGAAAAGTGTGTTACACTCTTAGAATAAAAAATCAAAAGGGGGGCAGAAGACATGCAGCACATACTGCACACCATGGAGATCTGCTCACCACCCAAAGACATTGGATTTCTCTGCCCTTCTCAGGTCCTTCTGAGAACATACCCAGGTTGATTAGTAGCTACCTGTATTGCTAGACAATGTTAAGTCCTTTTCTTAGAAGGTTTACACAGCAATGGTGATAGAGAAATAAGCTCTTTCACCAAGTCTGATGAAAGAATAGAGGTAAAGTACACTACATATTCAGAGAGTATTTTAAAAAGGGGCTTTTCTTTTTCTCTCATTGAGAATTCAAATTCAAACTGGAATCCTAGATTTAACATGGTTTTTCTGCTTTCAAAATATTATTGATGCTTATGTATAAAAGCATTTCATTTTCTCTGTGAGAATGCTGCTTAAACTTGAACATTTACATTTGCAGATAATACATTACTCTTTAGAAGTCCTGGACACTGGACAATGTTTTTCCCATGGAATGTTTTACCAATGAAGAAAGGAAATTCTTTCAATAACAATTGAAAAAAAATATAATTTGAAATTACTTTCACACTGAGTTTAGTATTTACAAAGCAAGTTCTTAAATTCTTTATATTTAGAAATTTCCTTTAAATTATAATGCAAAGAAGTAAAGTCTGAATGAAATGCTGTAGTCTTATTTAAAGACAATGTTTCAGTGAATCCTAAAAGGTGGGGATGTCTTAGAATGGACTTTAGCTCTTTACTCTCGGATATACTATAACACTCTTAAAATAGTAACTGCAAACACCATTTTTGTCAGGCAGATAACCAGAACATACCTTGCTTTCCTGATGCAAACTACTGTAATCAATTATATAAAGTGCTGGTAAATTACAAATATTTTTGTAACACTTATTGAGTCTCTAGAGTAGAAATGCAGACTTTCTTGTTGCAAAGAGTACTTTCCAAATTCAGAGCTTCCAGTAAATAAACATTTGCTAGAAGGAGAGCTCTGTGGAGAGGTCTGCGCATCACACAGCTACAGTTTCAGTGGAACAAGCTCTTTTCTATGTACATATTATGTTAAAAAATGTAATTCATATTGATTTGTTTGTAGAGCAATATTCAGTTTGCATCCACATATGAAATAACTATTAAAACATCAATGTTAATACAACATATCTGCCTGTTAGAAATCAATTTATCTGGTAATGTAATGCATAATTTTATATTAAAGAAATAAATAATATTATAATTTATTTAAAATGAAAATGTGTATAGGAACAGTCTGGTGCTCCTTTGTCATAAGCTCAATACCTGACTTCACAGAATGTCACTAGATACACAATAAGTATTGCTCCTGCCACAAATGATTTTTATCCAAAAGTGTGGGCCTAAAATCAGCTTTGATTTTGCATATACTTCATCTGTGAGGAACCACTTGTGATTAGATAGTTTGAAACTTTAACTAAAGTTATGAAAGTTGTTAGTATATTTTCATTGGCACAGCCTAGATAATGAAAATGGCCCTTACTATGCAAACCAAGTAAAGGTTACACTCATCCTGCTACCAGAATCTATTCAAATCCCACAAACTGTAGTTTCACCTACTTATCCTATGACACAGGAACTTAACAGTGTAATGTACCACTCCTTTATCTTACACTATTCTTTCCAATTCCATCCCTTTTTGCATATGAGTTCCCTTCCATTTGTAAACATATAAATAAACACTATGAAGAAATTGTTTTTTTTAAGTTTGCTGAATTTTAGAAGCAGTATCTACGAAATTGTAAGAAAGGTGCATAACTACACTTTTCATAAACATGAAGTAAAACACATAACAGAGCAATTTAACTGATAAATTAGGAAAAACAAACAAATAAACAGAATCACCAATTTGATCTTAGCAATTATTATTTTCATTGCAATGATGCAATCACCAGCAATGAATATCTGTATTCAACACACGTTCACTGTAAGTTAAGAAAAAAAAAGTTCACGAGAGAAATAAGCAACATGGAAAAGAGCAAAAGCACATTCAAGCACATGGCTTGAATAAAAAGTATTTACATTTCATGATGTTCTTCAAATATATAAAACAAAATCAGGAAAACAGTAACTGAGAGGAAAAAGAATATCTCAAAGGTCTGAAAATCAATTGTAGCTCACCATTATGGTTACCTCTGTTCAAATATGTCCATCTAATTTTATAATTCAGGTGCAGTTTATGCACATAGTTCATTCAAGTTGTTTACTACAAATACTGTGCAGGAACACAGTACAACTCATATACTAATGTACAAACACACACAGGTGCTCGCACACATGCAGTCTTCTATATAGGTACTTTGATAGTTCCAATGCAGATACATACAAATAACTTATTTCTCATAATATACCAAAGGGATACATGCAAAATGGGAGATTTAATATTGTTTTTCTCATTCAGATAATTCTGTTCTTGTCTGATCTTTGGTGGTTGGGCAATTAAGGACAAATGTAGGAACACAGGAGAAAACAACAGTTTTATCCCACTTCATTAACATAATAGAATCATCAAATTGGACCTCGATGTTGATAGCACCCCACTGAAATTCTTTTAAGCTTTAAGAATTCAATACTGATCTTTGTTTTATTAGTACTCAGTGGGACTCAGTATTGTCATTATTTGGTATATCACTGGTAGAGCTATCATGAGATATTGAACTTTGGAAAAAGCAAACAAACAAAACATTCTCCTTAAATCCTAAATTATAACCATATTGTTAGCATATATATTAATAGAAGTTATGGGTTAGTTCAAACAAACCTTGACTTAAGCCATCCAGACAGGACACCTGCTTTGTATCTAGATTTTCCACTGGATCTCCTCTAGAAACTTCTCCAAAAGATGTCTGCCTTTCAAAAATGTTGTTGTTGTTGTTAACCTGGCTCCCATTTTGCTTCAATAGTCTGAAAACTTCTGCTTCCAACTCTCGTATCTGAAAGAAATATAATCCATTATTACCCACAGTTTACACACAAACATCTATAAAACCTGTTTTTTTTTTCCAGATTATCAGACAGACTTATCTCATTCTTCAAGCATTTGAGTAAATATTACTCACACGAGTTTGCAAGCCTTGAACTTCTGCCAGATGTTCTTTCTCCAAATCTTCTATTTTCTTTCGTTCAGCTTCTTGGCGTTTAATGAAGTCAAGTTCTCTTAGGGAAAAAGACATATTTGCTGTCATCAGAACAGTCAGGTTCAAACAGAAAATACACTGTTCGAACACATTTTATCTTAAAATATGCATCAGAAAATTACGTAGTTACCATATTTTACTATTAACCTGAAAAATGAGTAATAAATTGCAAATAGGACAAAATCCAGTTAATTGCAAATAGGACAAAATCCAGTTACTTATTAGTCTAAGTGAATGTGGTATAAAAAACAACAATGGAAACTTAGCTGAAAAAGGTAACAATATCTCAGTTGTTCTAACTGTTAACCAGAACTGTTAAACTGAACTTAATTTTGCATAATTTGTATTTCCAATGGAAGCAACATTTGCTCAGTTTATCTTGAGTTTGCTGGGGGAGATGGAATAGGACCTCTGTTTTACAGGACTATGAGTGTACACTTTCATTGCAAGGGTATACATCATTTTCTAGTAGGCTATAAGGAAATCTGCTGGGTGATTTTAGGAGACTGAAGTAGTTAAAAATGATTGACTAGATTTTTTACAAATATAAACTAGAATAGCAGTAGAAAAACTATGCAGGCTCATTCTAGCTAGAGATTTTCCTTTTACTTGAAACCCTAAGAGGTTTGTGATAGAAAGCACATGAAATGTCAGCTACTTCTGTAGCAGTCATGAAATTCCAAGATGGCTAATGACTAAAATGTAAAAATCTAAAATCTTTACTTCCTTTTTAATGGAACAGGATATACACTTCTGCTTTCTCAGTTGACACTTGACATTGCTGTATGTTTTGGAGAAATGAGTTTTATTCTCTAAACGACTGTATTTAGGTGGTATTAAAAAAACAACAAACAAAAAACTACAAAATAAACTCTGGGTAGTGGAAGCTGTTATAGAGATGTTGAATATTATTATTCTTGCTAGCCATCATGGAGAGGGGACCACATGAAACAGAGAGGACAAGGTAATCAATTAGCTCCACTCAGCTCAAACATACTTGGCATCTATGGGAAGAAGAAAAAATAAAATGCACAAGTGTATCAACACAATTTGCTTTTTCATGTTACATTAGTACGCAGCAGGAGTGAATCCAGTTAATAAGACATTACTACAAATTGATGCTAGCAAGTCTGAAATATTCTGACATGGAATTCCACAGATTAATTCTTCATTTAGTTACAGTATTATTGTTCAACAATGTTTTTCAACTAGCACTTGAACGATGCTAACATTTTTCTGTAATAAAGAACCTGGGGGTTCCCATGATAAGACTGACAAATATTGTTTACCTTACAGGCCTTTAACAACAGGTTTCATACTTCAAAATATATTACACATATATTTTCTATCTGGTCACTAATTCATTGCTAAGCCTGATGTAGCTGCTTACTTTTGCTGAAAATCCTTGATTAATTTCTTTGCCTTGTTATATTTCTTCTCCAGAGCCTGATACTGGCTTTGTGTCTCCTTGAGGTGCTCATTCACGGTGTGACACAACGTTTGTGCCTCAATCCAGTAACTCTCTAATTTCATCATCCTTTCCTTATTCTCCTCAATGTTCTGCTGGAGTTGGGTCTTCTCTACTTCCCACCTCACCTTCTCATTCTCAGCAGCCTGCAGCTGCACAAAATAGTAGAGATGCCTGTCAGTTAAGGGTGAAAAGTACAGCTTAATAGTTCAGAGTGAAATCAGTCAACATGAACAGTGAAAACCCAATGAGTTAATAAATACAAAACTAACATGCTACCAATGAAAAGAGGAATCCAAGACTAGAGGAACAGACTGACTTTCATATTATTCTGCATCAAAACGAGGCAAAAATTTTGCACTGTGTTGCAGTGCAGTTTCTAAGCTTCTCAGGGATATACTAACATGCTTTCAAAATTTCTGTAGTGGACTGTTTAGGCAAACTGCTGGGTTAATTGGTCATCACTAGGAGTGTGTTTGCTCCATGTATCTGGCCTCAGTGATACAAAACATACACACACACTTTCATAAAAATAGATTTGGGGGTGGGGCAGAGGGTGCAGGGGGAAATCTGTTCCAGTTTCTATATTTGATTGAAGACCAACAGTTTAGGAAACAAGAGAAAAAAGCCAACTGCATCCAATTTAATCCAGTTTCCCCAAATTAGATTTTTTTTGAACTCTTGCAGTGCCTATTTTCATGTCATAATCTTCCTTAATCTAGAAATTGAAACAAAATAGGTTAGGAGAGCAATGTAAAACTTAATATCAGGTTGTAACTCAGAATTGTTTATTTATTTATTTATTTTCATTTAAGCAATCACAAAGAGTTTAAATCCAACACTGCAACTACTCTAGAACTACTAGGAGTAAAAAGAGAACCTATTTTAAATGTATTACCGTTGTTTTATTTAAACTTGCTTACCAAGTTGTAAGTCGTAGCTATTAAAAGAAAAATATGCCTTGCTGCTGTAGGCTTCTGCCCTTTCGGGTGCTGATTCTACCAAACGTATCACCACTACTTAACTTTATAACCAGTGCAGTTCCACTGCTTTGTTGGCTCCCTCACACTGCCCAACTGAAGCCAGCTGCAGGTTTGAATGTTTGGCTGGATATACCGCACACTTCAATTCCCAGAATTTACGAAAGGAAACCAGGGCTTCCACATCCGTATTTACTCAGCAACACTATTTAACTTGCTCTGGGCCAGTTCTGCTGCTATCATGAATGATACATGTGCAAAAAGAGTAATTTGTTTGCAGTTTTAGTGGTAATTTACCTACACTAGCCATATTTTCTTTCGCTCTATTCAAAAGGCCAGGTAAAGAGCTGCAACACAAAGAGGTTCAATAGCTCTAATCTTGCAAATGGATTTGCACAGCTGAGCATTTACACCCACACATCACTGCCATAAAGTCAACGGAGATCAGGACAACCCTAATGGACTAACCATGCAGCTCTGACTGATAGACTGCAGCCAGAAACTAGAAAGGAGAAAAGATTTCTGACTTTCTAAACTGAAACAGTTCAACAGAAATTGTCGTTACAGCAAACAGTTGCATTATGAATTTGTTTTTAACAGTAATATACGCAGTTTTGATAAACACTAAGTAAAATATATGGTGAGTGCAAATGGTTGCTAGAAAGAAATAATCAGCCAAATTCATTTCCAAAGTAAAGATTTCTCTGGTTTCTCTTTTTTTTTCCTTCTGTAAATTGCCCAAACTCAAAGAGAAGGATGTTGTTATAAGACCTAACATTACTCAACAACCGAACTATCAGCTGTACTCCCCATAAAGGTTAGCCTACTATAAAAAAGTACAGTTTCTTTTTATTGCCATAGCCGACTGAACCTAATATCTGGCAACCAACTTCGAGAAAATGTTTTCCGTTAAACATTTGCCTTTCTAGAGTATCTTTCAGAGAGAACAGTATATCACTGGCACAGTTTTTCTTTTCCTGTGAAGAAAAAGTAATTTCTATTAAACATCTTTTAATAAATTAATTCTTAAAAAGAGAAAAATGCAAAATAACATCATTACCAAATAGAAAATTACTCATATAGATGCAAATATTCCATGAAAATTTAAGTTTTAAAACTGAGAAAATGCATTAGAATTGTTAAATTAGAAATCTGCCATTTAGTCATTATATTGTCTTTAAAATGCATGTTTAAATGAAGGTATACAAGTTGGCAGCTTCTTTTATTAGTAGCAATTAAGATTTTATTGAAACTTTGAATAGAGGATATATACTAAGACATGATTTAGCTGAGCCACTGTGTTTTTTTAATCTTTAATACGGACGCTGACTCCTCCACCCACATAAAGATACATGTCTTCAAATCTGATTTTGTATGACGGAGAGAAATAAAAAAAACGGTGTGTATTAACTGCATATTGATCCTTACCTTCGTCTTCAGCTTCTGAATTTCAGCTTCTGTAACTGCATGTTTGATTTGCAACTAAAATTAAAAATATAAAATAAACAAGTGAAGTCACAGGGAGTACTCCAGTATTTTTAAAGCCAGTGCTGCAAGTTGAATACCTTATTACACAGCAGAAGGCCCTGAAGAGTACTGCAGTGCAGTAGATTGTAAATTAAAATGTCTAGCTTGCAAAATGACTCAGTCTGTGTGCAACCTAATTAAAGATAGGATGCCGCCCAACCACTCATCATTCCAAATCAGAACATCCAATCTGTTCAGCAAAACCAAATGCCTTATGCTAAACAAAAAAAAAAAAAAAAAAAAAAAAAAAAAAAGGAAAAGGTAAAAAAAAAGGTGGGGAAAAAGATGCTCTCCTGCTGGGCTTTGTTCTCTTCTGATGAGTGAATATAAAATATATCTCAAGGCTATTAGAAAGACCCACTGCATTGATTAAAGTAGACATTTAACAAAAGAGCAAATCCAGAAATAAGTGATTTAACAAATCGAGAAGCCAGGAAAACCTTGAAGGGAAGATTCCACATGTTTACTGCATGCAAGATGAGTGTTAAAATTGATTATTATCAACCATTAGTTTGAATTACTCCATTCAAGATAGCTAATCTCAAGAGAAAGCAGTTACACTGGGAAACTGTAAAAAACAGGAAGCGTCATTCAAACACACAAAATGACTGCATGTAGATTTACAGCTGATGCCTGTGCTAAAGGTTGCATTTACAGTGCCAAGCACTGTGCCACAGTAAGAGTGGGTCTCCACCGGGAAGCAGTTGGTACTGAGGAGCCAACATCCACACAGACACATTTTGGGGGAGGAGGGACTGCCTTTTGGACTTAGTTTAGTGAGCTCCTACATAGTGAATGCCCTTTAGCTGTTGAGGAGGGCACCGTCCTGTAACATCCTCAACCTTAGTTTCATGCTAAAGGATTACAGTTTGCCTGAAGTACAAAACAAATCAAAACTCAGCTTCAAAACATAGGTTTACACCTAAATCTCTTCTGCTTTACTATTTAAAGCCGTTAGCATGGACAAGTTTACAGACAGAAGAAAATCTTATTTTTAAAGCACTGTTTAATCTGAATCAGTGGCTTGTGTGCGTTGGATAAGGAGTGAGGGCAAAGGTAAAACCTGATAGTTTGAGATAACACTGCAGTGAAGACAAAGCCCTAGTCTATTATTTATCAACACCAGAAATAGTTATGGAAAAGCATGTTTTACATGATGGTAACTTCTCTTACAAGGACGACTGGAGCCTTCAGAATAGCTTATGTTGAGCTAATGGAGTACATGGGGGAATTGTACTGAATCAGAAAGTAATATCCCAGTAAAGCAAAGACTACTTTCCTTCAGACCAAGCTTTTAGATAAAAAAGAACAAACAATTCAAAACAGAAGTTCTTTATTTGGAAGAATGGTTTTAAAAATAGGAGCTATCACAGTGCTGGTCGGTACAAGTAACTCTGAGGAAGGGCCAAGCTACTTTTCAATTCCATTTTCCATTTCATGGGACCTCTCAGACACATTTCTTGTAACAGCATAAAAACAGCATACACGCTGTAAGATACACTTTGGTTTGCAGATCAACCTAATTGCCTTTGTTAATTGACCTAGTGAATAACTGTAGTCTCTTTTGGTTGAAAGTTACTCAATTTATGGAAGGAATGAGGCCAACAGTTCCATCCGAGGAATACTCTGCTTTCCACTGCTCATTTGTTGGTTACTGGCTCCAGATGAGACTCAGAAACTGACTGCGAGTACTTCCAGTTCACAGTTCTCAGCAGCTACTTAAAGTCACCTTTTGACATTGCACTGAAAAGTACTCCAAATGTTCTTATGCCCACTGAGAGCAGACGTAAGGTTTAATTTTAAATGAAATCAGTTGCTGGGCTAAAAGGCTTACAGAAGCACATGAAATATGGAGGCACACCTGGCCTACTACCAAGTATAACAACTTTGTTATCAAGTCAACCCTTGATCTGCAGTTTTCAGGAAGTCTTTTTTTTTAATAATTCACATTCTGCTAATAATGAAAGACAAGAGGAAAAGTTATGAAAGAGCCACCTAAAAATTATAAAATGCTCAGACCTTTGCTTAGCTCAGCTGCTTTGTTCGTTGTCTTGATGTGAGATAAAATTAGGGTGAAGATGAATGACTGACTTTGCCCTCTGCATTGTTCATATTGTAACCTAAAGGCCATAACTCACGCCTTCAGGAGTTACCTGCTTTCCATCTCTTCTAAAAGTCCCATAAACCAGTAAGCAACATTTAAATAGTTTATTATGATATAGCATGCTTGAAATTGTTGCATAAATGGCAATCTGCTCAGGTACAGATGGTCTTAACAGCTATTTTTATACTCTCTGCTATTAAATTCAAAAAAAATCTGAATAGTGAACATGCAGTCAGATCATTGAATCAGCACATGGCACCCTATGAAGGCAGAAAAAAAAGACACCTTCCTGTCAAACAGATGAATGTGTAGCTGGAAATCAATTTTCTCCTTTTTTTTAAAAAACAAACAAACAAACAAACAAACAAAACTAATCATGCTGGCAGCATAGCTGGGAAATAGGTATTTCTGGGTTAACACTGAGCAAGGGGTAAGGAGAATGATTTGGCAAGAAAATCTGTGCTCCACAGTTCAAATTTTTAAGCAAGTTTTCTGATAGGGAAACCTCATTCCATGTCTTATGCAATGCCAGACAAATTCTTGGCAAATATTTTACATAAATATTTCTTTTTTTTTGGTAAGTTTTTAAAGTCAACATAATGATGGATTCATTTTAACAAAGGATATTTTGAATGATATTCAGTATACCGCCT
Source organism: Crypturellus undulatus (assembly GCA_013389825.1). Taxonomy (NCBI): domain Eukaryota; kingdom Metazoa; phylum Chordata; class Aves; order Tinamiformes; family Tinamidae; genus Crypturellus; species Crypturellus undulatus. Next base: position 105,781 of record VWPW01032551.1, read on the forward strand.
TTTCTAAGATGTCTTGCAAGGCTGATCAATTTTTCTTCAAAATAATAAAACCTCTATTTTTAAATAAGATATAGAGAGAAAACAGATGGAATTCATCTAAGACTGCAAGAGGCAGAATGGGATGAAAAGCTGGCAATGACTAAACATCTGGAGTAAAATAGAAAAGAAAGTACCCAAAAGAATCTAATAACACTAATGGTATTTTTTTATATATATAATCATTATACAATCTTGCTTATAATAATGCAGCTTTCAAAGATTTCACTGAAATATGCGAAATATAATACCTATCTTATAAGATACGCCCTCTTCCTACAGATCTTCAGTCATCAGATGTGTCTACCTCTTTCTTTCAAAGCACTTAAGGAAAATCAGTCTCATCTTTCCTACTTTTCAGCCAGGAAAATAAGGTAGGCAGAGGTAATGTGATTCACCCAAGATTGCCCAGCTCTATTCTGATTTCCATTCTAAAAGCAAAGCATTGCAAGTAAGAGTGCTCTCAAAGTATTTGGGCACATTTTTCATTGCAAAGACTGAATTCAGCTAATTAGGTCAAACTATTATGTGAAAAGATTATGTCCAACCCACTTTAATACTTTCATTAATCTCCGGAGTAAGAACAAGAAAGAACAGTTATTCTTTAAATACAATTCCAGAAAACTCTGTGTGGGCTTGGGCAGCATGACTGTGAACAAGTCCTCTAGTGTTGAAAGAATTCAGGGCAAATACCAAGAAAAATACATGCACTCTCTTTGCAACAGCCAGCAAAATGCAGCTGCGGACTCTGAACACAAGCGACGAATCCAGAGTGGCACACACGGAACAGGGAGAACTGAGTGGGTTAGAGAAAGGGGCCACTTCCAGGCAGGAACATTTAATATTTGCTTCTCAGGCTCCCTCATCTACTCTTAAATTAAAAGACCCCTGTGCTTTAGTTTGATCTTGTCTATACTTCTGTATCTAGATTCGAGACCTTGAAATCAGATCTACAACTCGCTTCAAATGAGTTCGGACATACTCAGCCTGGCAATAGCCCAAGCTGGTGGAAACTGTTTTCAAGCATAGTTCTACAGGGAATTCAGTCAGAAGCCAGTGTCTTACCCATCTCTGCATTTGTGCTTTGCAAGGCCTTGTCACACTGGCAAGAGCAATGCTAAATGCTACCAGTCAGAATGGCAGCATCTTCCAACTGCTTGGAACAGGTAATATAATTAATACACATGAGGCAAAGTATTAAAAAAATGAAGTTATCTGTTTTACTCAATTGCATATAGCCTGGAACTTGAAATACGGGGTGAGAAAAATTTAAGTGAACTAAAACTTTTCAGAAAATAAGAATGAATGACAATAGGCACTGAAAGGCTGAAAAGGGTATCAGGTGAAAAGGAGAAGACTTGCTTGCTCAGGGACAATTACTTCTATATTTTTTATTTCCATGATTCTTACTGCCATTAAGATGTATTTCTAGAAAATAAATGTCTGGCTTGAATGAAAGGGAGGGGAGGGGAAAAGATAGGGGAAGAAAGGAGATAAGATGGAGTCTCTCTTTTTTTTCTCTTAAACTGCCTTCTAGGCACATAAGGGCTTTGCTCCTTATCTACGCGGCTCCAATTTCTTTACACCCTTCCACTTCCATCGTCTTTAAAAAGTAGAATGTTCCTCTTTTTAAAAAAACATGCAGTTCACTCCTCTGAGCAGGTATGAATCCTTGTTTCATGTCTTTATTTGCATCAGAGATCATGAAAGTTCCAGAACAAACAAAATCAAAAGTTCTAACATACAATGGCAATATTTCTCAATATTTGCTATGCTAGCAAGAATTGAAGGACTGCAGCTGCTCCAAGCTTCATGCAGTCCCAGTGAGTGCGACAGACACTACAGCCACAGAAGTTTGATAAAACACTGACTTAAAACACGCTTGCTTCCCCAGTGCAGCATCTTTTTGAACACATAATCAAACACGCTACACTGCTGAACACTGAGGAGGAGTGCTGTGTAGTGGTAGGGGAGTTAGGAAAAGCCCCACCATGCTCCTTTTTGCTGAAATTTAGGATTTGTTGTTTGTTCTTCCATGTTACTTCTGCTTGGAATCTTACAAAAAAAAAAAAAAAAAAGGATAAGCAATGTGCCAGGAATGAATTATCTTGCATCTTGCCTTCCTGGCCGAAGAGTGTAAACTAAGCGCTAAGGCAGAATAAATTTCATACTGAAAACTTAAGATTATAAATCATCCTCCATCAACATAACCTGTTACCTGACAACTGATGTTAAAACAACTCAGAAAAAAAAAACCTCTTCAATTCATTTAAAGTAGAACTTCCTGAGCCATTTCCTAGTACTGACCGTACAAACAGCTAGAAATCAAATCTCATGTTCAATGAAAGCAACAACTACTGAGCAATGAGACAACTAGGAACCTAATTCCAGTGAGATCTGCCAGGAATGATTTCAGATGTGTACGTATTACCTCTTTGAACTTGTGAGCAAGCTTGCCTGTGTCCAGGTCACTGGGGGAGAACATGTCATCGTTTTCAGGAAGATCGAACACTTCAATGGCCCCATCGCCTCCTGGAAGGACAGGCCCCATGTCTTCATCTTCTTCATCTGTAGCATATTCCCCTGTCTTAATTTCACAGCATTTAAGAAATTCAAGTTATCTTCTTATTATACAGAGATCGTTAAATATGCATCACTTGTAGACTTTCAAAGAGTAATTAAGTTGGAGTGTAAATACAGCATATTGCATGCAAAAAAAACTTGTGTTTTTGTTCAGTTCTAGTCCAAGCAGTTATGATTTCTATATATGTGAACTACTACTCCACGGTGTTTTACAAGAGGAGAAAACTATCTTAAGCACTGAAAATTTCCAGAGGCCAGCTTTACTGGCTGTAGTTAATGGTTTTCATGCTTTTCCACACATGGCTTGCTTTCCCATAGGAAAGTCTTTCACAGTGTATTTCAGTTTTAATAAGGAATCCTTTCCAAACAGAAATAAAAGCAGAACAGAACTGGCAGGATCTTAATTAGTGTTTTGTAAGACAACTACAGGTAGTAACTCTCAGGTGAAAATACATGCTGAATTTGAAAATCAGTTGGTTTATTCTTCATAAACAAATTAATAGAAAAGTCACTTCTGCACAGAGAGACAACATAAGCAAAAAGAAACTGAGCATAAGAAACAAGCCCAATGAAATCAAGCTTTACTGAATTTTCACCCTGAATAAACAGGTGCTACTAGCTAATTTTACACTGAAATCAAGCTTTACTGAATTTTCACCTTGAATAAACAGGTGCTACTAGCTAGTTTTACACATAAAACGTGGGTGTTTGAGACTGGTTAGACATGAAACACGGACAGATTGTTTGCTAATAAAACAGAAGTCTAAAAAGCATAAGCTAATTGTGTTTCTCAAGACTAAAAAATGGAATAAAACAATGCTGAAAATAAAATGCTTATAATACCATACCCCAAGGTGCCTAAACAATGTTTTGCATGTGCACCTATGCTCATCACAAATCAATGGTGGCTGAATGCTTCTTTTTTCTGAAGTAGATCTCAACTGAATCACAGCCCATGCATATTCCGTGCAAATGACTATCCAAACACAGTGAACACAGCAAAACTTCCTGCAGGGATATCGACTTATCAGTGTAGGAATAAATAAATGCATGAGAAAGGGAGGGCAGGGAGGATACAGTCCTTCTCATGAATAAAGTAATATTCATGACATCCAAAGTTATGACAGAATTATTCATTTTTTACGTGTGCTTTCAGTTCCTGGGGTAAAGGTGCATGGTAGTATTTTCAGAAATACATTTCTAGCAATGCTCAGATATGTATTGGTATCATTTTTTTTCTTCAAAAGAACTCTTCAAATCAAGAGGTAAGAATTCAAGTGCCCAAACAACAGTTAGAATTTCAGCTTCCCACCTTAAGAAGTAAGCTTCCCAGCTGTCATTTATGCTTATGTAAATCTCTTTCCGTTAAAGAGTAAGGCATGGAAGCACATTAATTGTAGATATACACGAGTATACGCAAACAGAAAAGACATATGAACGTATCCAAAAATATAGTGATGTATTTGCAGTAATAAGCAGCACCACTGCTCGGATAGATAGCACACTGAAAATTTAAGTTTAGTTTACATTTTGCTAAACTGCTAAAATAAAAGACAAAACACCCGGAAAACAAAATAATTTGGTAAAAACTTCTGAAATTAAAAGAACTATCAAAAGATGACAAACAACCGCAATGTATGACCTATTCATACACTAAATACAGATGAATGTGAAAAAAATCCTAGGAGACTTGTTGCTGTATCTTAAAATAAATGTTTACATATTCTCCAATTAAACATACAGTAACCATACTTGATATACTTCATATGTACAAAGACTAAGAACTTTAGCAGTCTTCAAAAAAAAAAAGTTAGGAGTTGCTTTTGTTTCTTTTTGCCTTCTTTAAAACAAAAGCAAGGAACATTAATAAAACAGATTATTTTAGTCAGGATAAATTCCTTCAAAGACTTAAGCTAAAAAGAAATAATTCACACAAAAGATAAAAATGAGTATATATAAAAGGCTTTGCCTTATGAGTAAACCTGTTTCAGACACTGAGTTTGAGGCAAAGTTGAAGAACAGAACATATTGAGGCAAAGTTCAAGAACAGACAATGTTCTACTGTCCTCAAGAGACACAGTGTTTAGAGAGAGACATCAGCCAGATTAAAATGAACACAAAGGAAAAATTCGCTTCAAATCTTGCATAGTGAATGTGGATGGACAAGGTCATTTTTGTCTCAATTAATATAAAAAGTAGTCCTCAAAGCAAAACACTTTGCTGGACTAAATAAGACTACACGATGGCACAAGCACATTATAGAACAAAGAAGTAAATGGGAGTTTTATTTTGGTCCTCAAAATAAAGCGTTTGGATTCTTATAATTGCATGATGAAAAAATTACAGCTTCATAAGAAACAATGTGCATTTTAAAGAAATATTTGTTTACATATGTTACATATGTTTATATACTACATAAAAATTTTCATTAAAAAAAAGTAATGCCTGCTGGCATGCTAATAACTTAGATAAAAAACACACTAAAAGCAGTGTAATCTTAAGCATTCTTGAAGCAAAATCTCACTCTCTTAAAGTCCCTTTACCGGTTAGCACCATCTAAAGCACGTCTAAAGCAGGTGAGCAAAAGTAATACTCAGCCTAAAGTTTACCCCCTGCACAGGAATGGCTTTCATCTGACACCAGTCGTTTAGTAGTTGCACACTAACAGAGGTAACAGCACAAAAATATAAATGTGAACTGTAATGTCCTACTTCCAAAGGGAAAATATGTTGCTTGTGCTGTCTAGTGGTCTTGTAAATTCTTGAAACATGCTTAACACAAGCATAAAATAAGTGCAGCACCAGCCAACTCAGCTTTTCCAAAGCACCATAAATGTGGGGGATTTGGAAACATGGCTAAATCTTTTGTCTATGTGCAGCAACTCTTCCCACAGGCAGGGAATGCCACTTGAAGAACCCCATAGCACCCCTTCATCTGATCTTTTTTAGAGTTTCTAGCTAATTCTTTTGTGAGAGCAAAGAAAAATGTAATGCTATAGTATCGCCACTTTCACAAAAATATTTCATATTAATAATGTTGGGAAAATAGTATTCTCTGAAAGATTTTCTCAACCATAATACATTCTCTGGGTTTTGGACATCCAAGAACATGGCAATGTTCTAATGCTACTTTGCTCTCAGAATATCCTGATAAAGAGTAATTAAAAATGAAAAATATATTCAAATGTCTATTAGTGATATCAAAATTAAAAAAAAAGGATTATTTGCATAAAACTACTTGTCCATGGCCACAGAGTGAACGGAATGCTGCAATATGCTATCAATTTCTCATCTTGCATCACAGTACGCAGACTTCAAGGGAATATGGCATTGCTTTTATGCAAATTTTGTCATTCACTGTTAAACATGAAAAAGATAATATCATGTTCAAATTAAGATACCACGAGATACCATAATTTGATTAAATGTGCCTAGAACCCTGTGTTAATGCAGCAAAGTCAAAAGATTTCAATTAAAGATACAGACTCAGGTGACACAACACACTAGGTAGGAAACACAAAGATAGTGCCTACTTGAAACAGTTTCCCAGCCATCTTTTCTGCCAGGATACAACAAATAAAGAAAGGATGGGGGATTTTAGAAAGAGAAAGAAACTGGTGAGGAGTATATTCTGCAACAGTCTATCTAGATATGTTACCTGTAACAAGATATTGTCCTAGCTTTACTGCAGTTAGCACTGGCTCATAGGGCAATGCCAACTGCCAAGATGTGTATTAGTGTGAACCTTCCTTCACATACCAATAACTGGCACGTAACATTCTCAAGGAATGGGGAGTTGCAAGAGTCTAACAAGTCGCTCTCTAATTTAGCATCTGACTAAAGTCCTGTATAAGCTGGTTGGCAGACATCAATACTTCCCTCCATTACTGCTGCTTTAGAGAATACTGATTCTTAGCAAATGGGTAGAAGATGCTGCCTGGGCTATGAGGAGCACTATCTTAAGTTTTAAGTTAAAGGAATGTTAGGCAGCCTGTAACATGACAAGGTCAAACACCAGACTTGAACATGCCTGGAATATTCTCCCTCCATGCGAGCTGATCAGCCAACAGCTTTTCCAAACATAGGCACGTGCAGCGACCCTGGGACTCCGAGACTCATTGATGACTTTTTGCTCAGGAAACCTGGCATATTATTGCTGTCTTTGTGGAAAAGTCTCTGGGCCTCAGAATTTGACAGCCTCGGCGAAGAACAGAATTTTATTTCCCCCTTATTTAAGTGGGGTTGAAGCTGGAGGTCTGTCCTACCACCTACCAAGAACCAAGAGCGTATCAGTTGGATAGCTCTGAAATGGAGCACATCTGTGCAGTTTGTGCAGAAATCAGTATCATTTCAGTATGAAACTCCTCATGCTGGCAATCCAAATAACGCTGATCTTCATGCAGTCGGAATCCATATCTTTGTTATAAGAGGGATTTGGAAAGATAATCTAATCTTTTTGGTACATTTGTGGATATTCATCTGTATAATGCAGACTGTGATTTCCATGCCCAAAGGATGCCTCCTTTACCAGAGCCAAAGAATGCCATGCTGGTAGTGCAGTCTGCATAAGCAACATAAACAAATCCAATCACATTTGCCATAACAAATCAAGGTGAGCCTGAAGCAGTAATGTTCATATTTGACAGCAAATGAGGCAGAAGTGCTTGTGATGACCAAAAATGCCTTTGAACTGTGCCTAATGCACATCAGATCACAGCTTCTATAAAGTCAATTGCCTGGGAACGGTGCAAGGTACATGAGTTTACTGGGAGAGCAGTCATTTGACAAAAGTTTGAACAAATTCAGCATTGCTGCAGATTCCCAACACAATCTATTGGTGAGTCTGTTAATCAAGAAGGGCATCATGCCTACTGCATACTTCAGTTCTGAGAATAAAAATTAATACCCCCCACCATGCACATTATTGAGACCTAAAGTATTTCCTCAGTCGAAGCTGAATTCCTTCTCCTCCCAAGACAGATCTATGGTACCCTGTATCTAGCAGAGGTTTTTTTGCTCTTCTTCTTCCTCCTTCCATCACACACTGTGTAAGAGTTCCCTTTGCACTGTATAAGGTGATGGCCAAAAACCACACCTTATGGTGACAAATGTGGCACAATCCTTAATGTAGCACTAAGATAATATATGGATGCCTTCACTCTGTTCTGTTATCTCCTTGTCCTCCCTTTATTTCTATCAACTAAAGACACTATCAATAGAAAACTCTTCTTGCATTAAAATTTTCCTGCACCAATCAATTTGATATTTGTTCTTATGGAACAGAAGGAATATTTTAAACACATGCTGAAAAGTTCTGCAGTAATTTTCTTCTTGCAATAAGATTTACCACCACAACCTTTAAAAAGCAGCAGCAAAGGTAGTGGACAGTGCCAAAAGCTAGCCTCTGAGTCACAAGAGGAAAGCAGGAACTAGAAATACAAAACATCACGTGAAAAAAATCACCAAAGAGACAACTGCTAGAGAGTGTGTTACCTCATCGTCATCTGCATCATACTGGGCATAATGCTGCTCGAGGAGCTCTCTCTGGCGCCGTTCCTGTTCCAGAGTTTGGCTGATCAGCTGCGCAACCTCACTGACTTGTCCCGGTTTTTCTCGTCCAATTACAAACCTATATAAAACAGTGGAAAAAATATCACTCCTGTTGCTTTACCAAAAGTTTTGATTTTCAGTTGTATCTAGACTAGAGAGTAGCCTTTTCCTTCAGAAATGCAGGCCTGTGGTTGCTTTAAAGACGTTCTGTGGACTAGAGTTGCTGGAAGGGCACTGTTTACAAAGAGAGGTCAGGCCAGGAAATGACAGTTTCCCCCTCACACACAAAAAAAGTGATCATGATCAGTGACCTCTAAAAGCTTCACTCCTAATTTGAATTACAGGCATTTAGGCTGAAAGCAGGACAGATTTTTAAAAAAGTATCATCACTTCCATTCCCTTAAGAGAATGTATTTCTCAGAAGCCAACAAAAGTTCATATAAACAGTAAGAATATAGAGAAATTTCTGACAGCTCATGGTGAAAATAACATGCACTGGAATATTTTCTTTCTCCAGATTGGCCTAAAAGACATTTCTGAACTTCTGCGTTTGTCCTTTGCCTACCTATAAAACAGAATCTATTTCTACATTTTAAAATCTGACAGATCCATTTCCCTAATTTTAAACTTCACTTAAATCTTTCTTTTGTTTCTTCAACTTCTGTTTCTAGGGAGTATTTTTCGGCAGTGCTACCTATCGATAAAAGTTGGAAGCATATTTCTTTGGCTTAAGAGCAGACAACAAAAGTTTCTCTTTCTTTAGCTGAGACCTGCATTGTTTTCCAACCTTGTTTTCAGCAACTGAAATTCTGGACGGGCTCTGATTGCAACACTTCTTCCAGTACAATGGCACAGCCATAGTTATCTCTCTGCCACATGTGGTATTAACGATAAATGCCCATTATATAGCACTGATATTATAAACAACAGAACAAAAGCAGCATTTAAAGGCGTCAAGTGGAAGTAATATTTTCTTAACAGGCTAGAAAGACATTAGGCAAAATCAGCTGAAAAAAAGTATTATGTAGAGCAGAAAAGTAAAAATCAGGTGACTCTGAGACACTGCATATGGTAAATTGTTTCCAAAATATTTGGCGCCAATGACGAATTTAGTTTGTTATTTGGAATGAGAAGTAGAAGTGTGTATTATATCCCCTGTAAGAGAATGATTTTGATTAGTACTGTCTATTGCTGTTAAAGACATTTGAGATTTGGCATCTATACATAGGACAAGTTCCCATGCGTGGATGAGTCTCAATCCATTTCCTATGCCAAACAATTTGTCAGACTCTATGAAGTCATGTGCTATAGAAGAAAAGAATACAGTTTGGAGATTATTTTGACACTAACAAAACAAATGAGCTAATAATTGTTTCCAAAAGGATAGGAAAGGTGAGAACAACTGACACAACTTGAAATAATGAAACAAGGTGCTGCAAAAATAGTTCACGAGAAAGAGACATAGTTTAAAAATATTAATAGAAAATACAACAGACACTAGAATAGTATCAGCAAGTAACATCAGTATTTTAATCCTGATTAAATCAGATCACCGTCTGGCACTCACATCCTACAATTACGAAATATGACATTGGTTCTCAGCAATGATAAAGACCTGGGGCTGCAAGAATGTTTGTTTATGACCCCTCTACTTCATCTGTTCTGCACTCTGACTCATAGTCAGATCCTGTTTCTTCTGAATTCTCATTTTATAGCCAAGTATCACTCTAAAAGAGTAAAACAGCCGTATCTGCAGGCTCAACTGAAAGGAACAATGAACCTTTGACATTACTACATCAAGTAAAGAAGTATTTAACCCACATTTGCCATCTGCTTGCCTCTTGTATGGAAAAATAAAATAAAAGAGAATATGAAAAACATCAATTTCATTTTAAATAAATATTTTCAGAGAAATTACACATTACATTACACAGCAGAGATAACATCATATTTATAAATAGATGCAGGTGTACTACACCCATGTAGTAAAATACAGAACAATGTAATGTGCTGTATATAGAATTTTTCCTCCTGTCCTCTGCCTGGACATTCACCTCCCTCGGAAAATAAGATACTCGAACAAAGTAATACAACTATTTCTACACTGTCCGAAAGTCCAGGATAGGTAATATGCCATTTATTTGAAATCTGTTAACTCCTGATTATTTGTGATTAATACATGGCAACTAAAAGCCTCTCTTTCCCCTATTTCTACACTAGAATGGTCTTGACACATTAAACTGTAAGGCAATGATATTTTCATATAGAGATTTAAGTTGAGACAGGAAATAAAAATTTAAAAGCTTATTAATTGCAATTTTATTCTCAGCTCAAAGACAGGTTATAGTGATGTTATTTTCAAGACTTGAAAGATATGCCAAAAATAAGTTCCTCAATGATATCAAGGTGTTAGAAGGTAATAGATGACATGCGAATCAAAGCCTCAAAGCAGTGACATACAGCATAACAGCAAATATTTTCCAAAACAGATGTATACAAGGAATGATTTATCTTCCTGCAGTTCATTGCTTTAAAGAGAGATATTTGATAATTAGACTAAAGTATCTGAAAATAAATATTTAGAAGTATTTATTCTATGATTGATGCCAGTTGTAAAAAGGAAAATATGTTTTCAACAATTACAGTTTTTACAAACTAAACAAAACCTTTTGCCAAGCTAAATTTCATTACTTTAAAATATCAAATTAAATACAATAAAATAATTCTGTTGAATTTGTAAACAGAATAATCTGTAAATTACAAATTTGTAATTTAAGAAGAAATATTTCTTTATTTTGAACATCATAAAGGAGATGATAGTTTTTAAAATGCTGAATATTAGTTAGATTCTTAAGCTTCAATTGACTAACTATAAGATCTATTATAATCTGAAGGATTTAAGTGTTAAAAAGGGACATAAAGTTGTGAATCACTGACCAAAAAGTTAGTCTCTGAAGCATAATATGCACCCTTCAACAAAATAGCTAATTATGTGTTTCCCGCCACTGGGGCTCACCAAAATTAAGCACACACATTTTAGACTTAATTAATTAGTCTCAAGGGCCAAAGTATTAAAACAAAAAACTACAAATTCGGTTTATGATATCTTTCAGAAGGTGGTTACTTCTTGGATATGGGACAAATGAGGGTGTTAAGACCATTTCAACCTTGTCATGACAAATTCCCCTTAATTATTAAAGCTCATAAATACAAAATAAAACCAAGCAAACCTCTGTAGTTGTACTAAAAGTCACTAATGTAGATTAAATCTGAAGGAGAGGCAGAGAGAGAGGGAGAGAATAACAAAGCAAGACATGAACTGACCTTGATATTCAGTTATAGATTATGTAGCTCAATTGTGGTAAAATATTCTCTTTGGCTGTGGTGACAAAATAAACAGGGAGAGAGATTTATATTTGAGTCTACGTTGGGTATAAGAAAATATAAAGGAATAGAAATACAGAGAAACTGAAAATTCAGGTACAGTAATGGTGGTTAAGGGAAGTTATTCTACTGAAAGTGGCAACAGTGCCTATGCCTCCTGCAATCCATGACAATTCAAGGATTTAAAACCCTTCCTCATATACTGTTTTCTGCATACTTATAGTTTTTATTAAATGAAAATGTGTAGTAGACCCATGCTTCTTAAAAAAAAATGTAGTTTATTTAATTAGCATTAACAATGGGAGTCATGGAAGCCATGGGAGCAATGCAAGCCAGAAACATTATTTTAACAATTAATTTATTTAAAAAGCATTTCCATTTTTTCAAGAGTTTTGTAATTAGAAAAAAAAATGTGTGCCAGCACTGCAACTCTATGACACAAAATGGAACTTCTGCTGCATGTATTTTTAATTCTCAGTGAAACTTCTTCTCCTAAAATATTTCATGCATTAATGTTCAGGATAATTTATTTCGAATTCCTTAAATTCAATAAAAATTAAATAAGAATGCAACAGACAGGTAAGACAGAAAGAACAGTTTTGACTGTAACATGATTAACAGAGGCATTTTTTCTAATTTTTAACTTTCCTAAAATATAGTGTGGTCATTAAAAATGTATAGCAAATGTACAGTAACACAGCACTTCACTGTAATTTGAGGAGTTTTACTTTTTTTTTTAAATAAGAGTGTAAAAATGGATTTCCTTTGAGTTTTAAAGTGCAGAGCTGATTCTGTTATCATTTAGCTAATTTCTTTCAAGATGCCTTTAATTACCTACCCTGGCTGCCTCCCTTAGGATAAGAACTATATAATTAAACCAAGGTGTGAGATGTGGTACAAACCCTGTAAGAAGGCATTTTTGTTTAGTTACAGTATAAGATGGAACTCACAGGCTTTTTGTAAACAAGATCAGACTCTCTTAATAGATGTCAGCCTTCAACAGAGGTCAATGATTTAGTGTAAGAAATTCGCAAATTATGACAATCCATTAAACATTCTCCTATAAAAATGATCTGAAACTTAATAGCCACCAAGAGGAAATAACAGCAGTACAAATAACTGAATCATTGAATAAGTTAGGTTGGAAGGAGCTTCTGGTCCACCTCCACACAGACACACACCCTACGTAAAGCATGGCCAGCTCAACCATGGTCTTGTTCAGTTTTGCATCTCTCTAAGGACAAGAAAATTCTACAGCCTCTTTCAATGCTTGGAAGAGTATTGCACCTTGCTGTGATTTTTTTTTTTTTGACAATATCCAGTCAGAATTTTCTTTGCTGCAACTTCTTCATTGCTTATCTCATCAGTAGCACATCTGAAGAGTCTGGGTTAACCCTTCCTACCACCCATAAGGTAGCTGAAGATAGCAGTAAGATCCCAACCATCCTATCCTTTTTTTCAAACCGAAGATGGTCTCTCCACCCCTCCTCAGGGTCTTTTCTTCAGAGCTGTGCTCTGGCTCATCACTCCCAGTGCACAATGTTGCACAGGACTATCCCTCCCCAGCACAGGACTCTGCATTTGCCTTCCCTTCATGAGGTTTCTGCCAGCCCATTTCTCAGCCCCTCAAGGTCCCTCTAAGTAGCAGCCCTGCTCTTCAGCCTTTCAGCCATTCTCCCCAGTTCTCTATCACCTGCAACCTTGCTAAGGTGCTCTGTCTCACACCAATAAGACCATTTAGCTTTCACTTGCTTCAGAGACAAACATGTATTTAGCAGCCTTTAAAGCTATTAACTGTAATAAGGAGGAACTAAGTATGATTGGCAGAAGTAAGTAAACAATGTTGGCTTGGGGCTTAGTGAGGGTAGTAACTCAAAAGAAGTAAATAAATCTGCCCAGAGATTAGTACCCAGTGTAACTTGAGGAAGTAACCACCATTAGTCAATGAAAGGAGTAAAGACAGTATGTAACTGCATACACTCCCATCTAGCATGTTGTTCACTGAATTTGTGTTGTTTTTGTTGTTGTGATTTTACCAGTATTGTTATACTATTTTTACTTACTATTTTTAAATAACCTCCATTAATATGTACTCCAATTAAACAAGGGCAGAATCACATTCCTATCATTCAATCAACCATCACATTGCAGCATGACAAGCTCTGGCAGAAGGTATTCGTGTTCCAGCACCAGTGCTGTCTTGTGAGAAATTGGTGGAAAATGCAGCAAGCAGCTGCCCCTGTAACATTATCCAAGTCACTAATAAAGATGTTAAACAGTACTGGCCCCAACACCAACCCTCGAGGAACGTCACTAGGAACAAGCTCCCAGCTGGATTTCACATTACTGATCATAACCCTTTGAGACCAGAAGTCCAGTCAATTTTCCACTCATCCTCAGACCCGGCTGTGCTCCCAGAGGCAGATGCATTTTGGTTCAAGTGTGTGAGAGAAATCCCCAGAAATCCCCAGTCCTGCCAGGGACCCAAGGGAAGCACAAGATCCTCCCCTGTTAGGCAGTGCCCCAGGCACTTCCTCACTACCCTTCAAGCCTCAACTGCTATTCACAGCAAGGTCACCTTCCCTCAGTGAATCTAGTTTAAGGCCGTACTGACTAGATTAGGGAACTTGTCAAACTTGCTCCACTTTTTCAGATGGATCTCTTCTCACTCCTTAAAGAGGTTCCTTCCCTTAAAAAACACCTCCTCTGCAACATCACCTCTGCAAGCAAGTGTTGACCTGCATCCAGCCCCATTCGATCCTTTCTCCTTCACTGGCATGACGTAGGAGAGCACCCATCAGGTTCTCGTGCCCCTCCACCCCACCCCGCAGAGCCCTGTGAAAGACCTCGGGGTCTCCCTCAGCAGCATCACTAGTTCCTGTGGACGAACAGGAAAGAAAGGGCCAGAAGGGCCTCAGCAGTCTCTCCTCTTGGATACAAGCCACTGATAAGCTACACTTATCAATGCTAAATGGAGATTGAGTCAAACTCTGAGAAAAACACATTGAAAAAATATTAATGCACTTAAGATTAATTATACCCACAGAAATGAATTCTAGTCCAGGGTCTTGTTGACACATTAGCTTTACTCAAAACTACTTAAGAAATAGCCAAGAGACTCAGTGCTTTGGCACCCTTCCAGGTTCCAGTTCTTGTGCTGTTACACACTTCTCAGAGTGCACGTAGAGAAACTCTTCTGCCTCTTCCAGCTAATCTCACAGTATCCCAATACAATACCTCAGGAAGCTTTCCTGAATAAATGATGACCACCTAATCAGTATTCTCCACAGCACCACTATTTCTTATGAGGATGGCCAGCTTGCAAAAACTCATTTCTAAATCTAAGCTGCAGTCTACCTATATGCAGGTGAAACATCCACTCTGTTGAAAATGTTCTAGGTATAGGCAGGAATGTTTCCAAAACCTTATTGCCTTTTTGGGGTGAGATCTGCCTTCCCTCACAGAATCACACACACAAAATCACAAAATGGTTGAGGTTGGCAGGGACCCCTACAGATCATCTCGTCCAACCCCCCTGCTCCAGCAGGGAATCACCCTCACCCTTCCTGGTTTCCATGGATATACATGCAGCAAGCGGTTGAGATCTGAGCAATCTTAATCTGCATGATTAAGTGATCCAGCCTCTAGGGCGAGGGGGAGCTCACTTGTAGAACAGTCTAGATGCAGCTAAATACTCCCACAGCACCACCCCTGTGGTTCGCTGAGGCATCCGGGAAGAACGAATATCGGTAATTGCTGCCCGGCTCTCACTGTGCTGCATCACATCCATCATAGCACACGGTAACTGGGGGGGAACTCACACCACAAAGCACACACTGCTTTGAAACGGTAAAGAAATTAGCTAAATTATCATTTACAATGACATTTCAGTTGCAGGGGTAGGAGTTTATGTTTTGATCCAGCTGACTTGAGGATGTGATTCAAAATCTGCCAAGTTACTTCTTTTTCTGTGAAAGAAAAAGAAAACCCACTTCTAATGGAAACCCACTGAATCTTACTAATTCATGTTACACTTTATTTAATAATAATGCTCTAGATATCTGCATAAAAGGTTAAAAATTCAGTTTAAAACTTTTGCATGAAGATTTATACATTTCATGCTTAAATATATTGTTTCTTGCCTGAATGTGCAATATTTAATAAAAAAGCCTGCCATAAAATTCAGATTAGCAAGATTTCAGTACACAAGGGCTATTTATGCCAGTAAATTAAACACTGTCAGGGAATGCTCCCCAAGCACTAGCAATTGATACCCTGCACTGTTACATGGCTTAAACAGTCTCTGGAATGGCTGGCTTAACTTAGCTAATAACCTCCTAAATAATGCTCAAACACAGTGCAGAAGTTAGCAAAGGCTGTGGATGTTCCCCCCCAAAAAATTGGATGTGGCCACCCTGTTCTGAGCGGTAACAAATTTTAACAGCATGAGCACGGACCGCGCTGCTGCCAGCTGGCCTCAGCGCTGCAGGACAGTCCGAGGCACGTTTAATTTACAAGGCACAAGTAATTTACAAGTATCAACACAAAATATAAATATAAACAGCACTGCTGTACATTCAACACTACACCACTGATGAACGCAGTCTTATCTCCTTGGTGTTAAGGAATGAGAATGTTTACAGTTAATCAACAGCATTAAGTTCAGCATGCTACTCCTGGAAGTTGTATGGATTGATTACCACTGCTTGTAAGGGTTCTTTGCAGAGATGAGAAAGAAAAAAAATCAACACAAAATATATAATTTTAAATATCATTCTACTGGAAGGAGCAGTAGAAATTCATACTTTTGCTCTAAGTTATCATCAGTTAAGTTTGTACGGAGTGAATTTATGAATGATATCCATCAACCAGATTTACCAAAGCATGAGCATGTGCACTAGGTACAAACGGCCTTTATGCAGCCCTTCAGAAAGTCCCAGGACCACAATCAGCACCACTAAGCACAGGATTTTTCTTTTCTCCTCTTTTTCCCGCCTTGGCTCTTGGTGGTATTTGGACACAAGGAAATAGAATCAACAAGGCAAGGAAGAACATCACTCCCAGTCAGTTGAAAGAAGAAAATATAATCCAACTCTCCAAATAAGATACAGAGGATGACAGGTTTTGCTTTTGGCTTCTGCCTCCTTATCCATGACTAGGAAGATAGAGAGATCTTTCCTGCCTCTTCCACAACATGAATTTAAAGCCTGGAGAATGTTTATATTTAAAGGAGTCGGCTGTTTGATATGGCAAGAGTACAGTTAAAGAGAGAAAACAGGAAAGGGAGAAAATCTGCCCAGGTACATTGACTGGAAGAAGAGACCATGATTATCCAGGGGAAAGAGTCATAAAAATAAAATGATTCTGTTCATTGATATCACTAGCAAATAACATTCCCCACAGGGGTATAATGTGGTTGGCTACATCCTGCTGTTGGCTTCATCTGTCCTCTATACTGTCTTATTATTTGAAAAGACACAAATGTTTAAATTACCTTTCCAGATGTTGTGATGTTAAACAAAATTAATGGGAGGCATGAACATACTATTTTCTCAGCAAGTGTATTTTCCAGAAAGAAATCAACTCAAAATGGGATGACAAATTAGCTGGAAAAAAAAAATGGCATAAAGGTGGTGTCAATTAGGAAGGCGTATTTTCATATCTTGCCCTGTAACTGCTGCTTGCATAAAATCTAGCTACAAAAGTAAAAGCTTCATTTTTGTCTGAAAGACTGCATTTTCCCCTCAATAAAGTAAGAGATAATGAAATCTAGTTATGAACTGGGGAATGAAACAAAACCCTGCTTTCAATTAGAACTGGCCAAATAACAGAAAATACAGAATGGAAATAAACGATTCTTTATTGGAACAGAGAATAGCTAAGAGTGCAACGCCTTAGGGTCTGGTAGTTACACTGCTATTGTTGGAGCCTACTACTCTTCAGTGACCTAGAGAATTAAACAGTAAATTTGCTAGCTAATTATTTAAAGGAGGCAAATTTTGAATCTTTCCAAGGGAGTTTAATTAAAGAGAGAAATGTCTAAATCCACATATAGATTAGAATCAATATAATTAACTTCAAGTTGGTGCAAGTCATGAGAAATAACACAGAAATTTGCACAGGTTCTATGTGGTTTCATGAAAAATAAACGAGAACTCACTAAGAAAGCATTATGAGTAAATCTGATTAGTGCCTAGCAACAGTTGACAGAATGCTTAGTCACATTCAAAAGACAAAGTAAGATATGGAAAATTCAAGGATAGAATTTAAAATCTGCCTGTCCAGAGGCAAAATAGTGAGTTTGGTTAACTTTCTCAATAGAAGCTCTAAGAGAGAAACAACAATGATAAGAGCATACAAACAGCATGTGGAAGACTGGAATGTTCAGATGAATCTCTTTCCCATGTAAGCCACTTTTGTAATGTCAGTCCAGTACGATTCCTGGGATCCAGTGCTTTCTTGGGATACTCTGCTTCCCAAAGCTGCATGGGCCTGAGTCTTTGCATGCAGCAAGACAGACTCAAACCTCCCATCTTCTCCCAAGTACAGCTGTTCCTTCATTTTCCACACCCCCCTGAAAGTTTCTAAATTTGACAAAAATAGGATGGAAGGACAGTAGGTAGATATGGGCAAAATTACAGCATTTTCCATCTTGTGGGTGTGTTTGAGAAAACATAAAATTCCCTGGAGACAACAATTCTCCAAGTCACTTTTCTCTGATAAAAACATTAGGATCTTTAACACCCATTTATTATGATGAAGAACAAGGGGAAAAAGTGGTGTCATATATGCTCATGATCACCCAAGTAACTTCAGAGAACTCTGTGTTTTCTACCCAGCACAACAATTAATGAGGAAATCTCAAGCTATCAGACAAAGTAGTACAGGAAAAGATCCACAACACGACTGTCCAACTGCCTCTTTACTCCATCCCATATGATAACAGGAACTTCAAGTTGAAGGATTAGGTCCTAAATGGGGTCAGAGAAAGCACACTACAATTAGAGATATTAGTCTGGTGCTGCCCTCTGACTGATCCTTTAATCTGAGAGAAGGGAGGGGACACTGAACAAAACTCAAAAACAAGATGTATTTCCAAGGAAAATTCCTCCCAATTATATAACCCAAATTGGGAAATCCACTAATATAAGACATTAGTAAGCTAAGTAGTTATGCAAGATTATAAAGAAGATTTGATATTTACATAAATTGATAGAGCATTCATAGTTGTATTTGCCAGATGAGAGTCACAGGGATACTACTTCTCATCCCTAACGACAGAAGCTGATTGCCAGCTGGGATTATCGAAGAATTCTCTCTCCTCTCTTTGTCTCCTGGGATATCAGAGTACATCTGGTTAGTGCCGATTATCTTCCTATAAAAGATCATATGTTAATGTGAAAGAAGCAAAGAATTCATTATTCCTAGAAAACCCAAACTAGTTGGATCAATGCACTTTCATTATGTTATGACAACTCTTTTGAATTCAATAGTCAACAACAGACAAAATATGGGCTTATATTTGCTGTATGAGTCTTTTTTTGCCTCTCACCCTGAACTAGCACAGTTCAAAAGGTAGAAGTCATGCTCTCATTTTCTCTTTACTGTGTCAGCTACAGACAGTTCAGATGGATGCATTTTTTTCTGGCAGAAACACTGCAAAATCTATTCTAGGTCAATGACTTCCACTGTCAGAATCATTCAAAAGTGTTCAGAAGCCTCAAAGGAGAAAAATAAACCACTAAGCATCAGTATTTATGCAAGCTTGCTGAAGAGATATTGCATTTACTGCAAAGAATTAAGCAGCAGCTTTAGTGTCACTCCTTTCATGATCATCCTTTCCTTGCAACTGATCATGTATAAACCTTGCTACAAAAACTAGCACATGCTTTGACTACATATGAGAAAAAACAACTATAGATAATGCTGAGGGTTACAAAGGAGTAATGGCAGTGGGATGCACACAAATCTCAACGTGTGCAGCACGCCAGGCAGAAGAAAGGTATACACAGCTTACACTATAATCACCAAAATAACTATGCTTATTAAAGCAATTGTATAAAACCTGTTAAATTGACACTGCAATGCATACAATAATTTTATCAGAACTCTATTAAACAGTACACATGCAAATAGATATGTGATTTCTCCTATCTGAGATGGACTCATGAAGTTGCCTTGTTTTAAATCAGTCTGGGATTACAGTTGTACATTACCTACACACTTGTAGATCAGATGGGATATGCAGGGGAGGCAGAAAGTATTTATATAGCAGACTACTAGTCCCTTCTTCTCCACAGATGTCTCGAGCGGCAACCTTTTCTGCTTCTCCTGCCTCCCACAGTGATGCGGATCATTAATGGCAGCTGTCAAGGGAATGACTGCACTCAAAGGTCAACCTCATTGCTCTTTACACTTCCAGTAGGCAGGAATTAGCGGCTGGGGATAAGTGAGTGATTCTGTCCCTAGAGATCCTCTTGTGCTGTGAATGCTATCAGTCAAAGGGAGCGGAAGATGGGAGCTCATTCCGCAACAGCAGGTGTAACCAGGGAAGAGGGGCTGCCAGGAAACAGCCACTCGCTCCGCCAAATAAGTAGAGGTCAGGGACCTCATGCAGTGCAACAAAAGAAAAACAGCAATACACAAATATGCAATTTTCTTTTATAACCCAATACATCAATCTTAGCTCTAGCTTACTTACCTAACAAGGAAACATTTAGCTCTACAGTATAGCCCCAACATCATATCTTCAAAGAATAAATTTTCTGGATGTGCTTCTAATTTCAAGTAGTCAAAACCAAACACAATTCATCAGTGTGAGCAGAATATTAGACAACAGACTCAACCACTTAGAATCTGACCAGAACCCATGCAGGCTGCCTATGACACAGATTTCTTAGCAATATCTTCACATGTCACTCCCAATTTATTGCAAATCACTATAAAAATCACACATTTCTCATCTGCCATGTGTAAAACAGAATATATATATACATTTTTAATGACATTTTACACGAAGCAAAAAGGGGAAGCTGCACCAAATTCTACTGCCTTTTCCCTCTCATTTAATATGCATTAAACAAAGGTTGTTAAACACACTATATGACAGTGTCCATACAGATTCTTATATAACTATATTAACATAAACATTATTTAAATGATTTATTTATCTATTTACGATACTAATGCTTTTTGGTCATTTTTGAGGTGAAAGCTCAATATCTTAAGCCTACTTACTAGCAAAAACATAAAAAAGTCATACATCTCTCTGACAAATTAGATCTGTCAGAAACCAATGATCCTTGCGCACAGGATATAGACTACACTTGACAATGTGAGCTGAACAACAGTGAAGCAATACTTTTCACAGCATACTATTTTATGACAAAAGGGTCTAGACTGCAACCAGTCTGACTATAATTTAAACACCAAAGCAAGACTCTGGGAGCATCCTACGTGAACATCTTCTTGGGTTTCTTCCTTCCTCCTAAGCCATTATTTTTCCAGGGAAACAGAATCTATCCCATAATTTATTCAATAATCACTACATGAACTAAGCTGATTATAAATGTAGACGAGGTGTATGTTATATTTTATGAGAACACTTTTTTTCTTTTATTTTTAGCTATCAAACAGAAGACAAACATAACATTTTGCTTTGTGTACAGAAAAACAGGAAAGTATTTCCTCTGTCACACGAATTTTATGTTGTTAAGTCCTAAATATGCAAAAGCTTAATTAAATATGTTCTTATCTTGATAGCCAGAGCAGTAGGAACATTCTTAGCCTATGTGAGTCTGACAAAAGAAAACTGTACAAATGTTAGACGAAAGTATTTTGCCAGTAATTGCTCTACAATTTCAACATTTTTTTCCCAAATAACCACTTTCATATAAAACTTTGATCAATCACACCCAAAAATCTTTGCAGACTCTATATTCCAAAATTATCCCTTAACATTGTGTGAGAAGAGCCAGGAAATTCTTGTGCAATGCACTTGCCACCACCCCAGCACCAGAGCCAGAAGGGACCTGGCCTTGCACATACTGTACTGAATAATCTAGTCATGGTCCAAATAAGATAGCTCCAAACTCTCATTAACTAAAGCACTAAATTGTTTTCACTAAAGAAAAAGAATTAAAAAGTAACACACAAAAGGCTGATATTTTGTAGTGTTAAGCCTTCAATGAAATTGCCAAGTTATTACATAGAAAAGATATGTTGATGTATACGTTTTTACATGGTAAAAGCGTTCATTTTGAGATTAAAGGTACTGTCCTTCATTTACAAGCATTTTACAGTCCTGTGTCTATATTCATAGAGATTTTTACTTGCAATATATTTTACATTTTCTAGCCTGTCCAGTATTTTACAGCTAGCTGCAGTGATGCCTTTCAATTAACTGGAGCATAGGAGCAGAGAGGCAAACACCAGAGATGGTACAGGGAATCAAACAGCTCAGTGAATTAACAGCAAATCCTAACTCTCTTCAAACTAGTAGCTCCCAACACTATTGCACCCAGTATTCTCTTCTTCTGCGTGCAGAATTGGCACCCAGAGCTCACTGCCTACTCCTCCAACGCAGCTGCAGGTAACTCTGCCAGTCTCACTGGGAAAAAAAGAGTGGAGGCCATCAGGGATGCAGTAACTGCCATATGGCTAACGATTAGTAACGTCAGCTGATGTGAGTATTTTTGGTCAATGGTTTTGACCAGCTTATACTCATTAATAATCTTTTTGTGTGAGTAATTTCAGCTTATTCTGAAAGTCATATTTTAAAAATCTAAAACAAACAAAAAAGTGTAAAACCAAAGCTCAACGATGTCCTGATATAAAAACACAGAATGTACAAAGAGTTAGAAAAACTCTGGTCCTACCTAAGGTAGACTGTGAAAGAAACTAAAGAATCTTGAGTGTTCAGCCACAAGTATTTTCCTTTTAATATACTCACCTGACTTTCCCCTTGGTGTTTCTAAGAACAGTTGCTGCAAAATTCTGTGTAACACCAACCAGACTGATGCCATCTACTTCCACGATTTGGTCATTCACTTGGATCCTACCAAGGAAAAAAAATATATATATATACATATGTGTTTATAAAAAAGATAAAGTCTCAAATTTGCTAAATGACTTAGACAAGATGATATGTTTGAAGAGTTCCCGTATCATCCTTTCCTAAGCAAATCTTGAAAAACAGCATAAAACAAAGTTCTGGTTACAGTAATGGAAAAATAAGATATTTAACTAAAACAACCTGCTCCTCTGCAGAGAAAAGAGTTTGTGCATCATGACCCACTGTCTTAAAATTTTTGATCTAACTTTCCCTAAAACTTGAATTCCCAGCAATACAGAAGTGGACTTGGGACATTCAGTAAAAAGAGTAAGGTCTGGAACTGTTCTAACAAATAGTATCTCTTAAGCCCCCAAATTACTGTAGATACACTGTTTTATGCATTAAAAAGTTAGTGGGTAAATAAAAAAGTTGCTTTTATCTGCAATAGGTAGTGATATGGATCCTTTGGAGCTCACATTAAAATCATTTGGATTGGAAATAGTTGTAAGGAGGACTGCTATATTAACATTTTCTCTAGAAATACACAAACTCCTATGGTTTTGACAACCAAAAATTACCATTGAGAGTCAGTCAAATAAAGTAATTTTCAAGTATTACGTGAATGTGATCTATTCAAACCATATAGTCTAAAAAGACATCCAAAAAATACCCATGAAAAATCCCATTTAAATAATCATATTAAAGCAGCAGTAGTTATCTAAGATAACTAAGGATATCTGAGTGCTAAGATTTCTTTTCTACCTACACATCTCAAAGAGAAACTTCAACAGCACAACAGGCTTCAAAGGACTGCTGAAGCGTTTTGACTTGGAACACTAATTTCACTGTCAAGTCTGACAAAATATGTTGCAGTTCTACATGCATTCAAGCAATATTTTCACCTCAACTGCTGAGAAAAACTATGAAGACTACTCCTTGGCAACTTCAGAACACAATGCCACTGTGGCCTGGGCACATACTGACAGAGTATTTGTTTCTCTTTGGTATGTAAAAAAACTTGACAAAAATTATCTTTGTCATATAAATTATATCTTGAAAATTGTATCAGGCATTCTAATCTCAAAATCCTATTTCAAATTTAAGTGAAACATTTAATAAATGCATCTACCACATTATTATATTTGGACTCTACAAAAATGATATTATTGTTAATACCCAAACCATGAGCTGCAGTCAAAGGTTTTCCAAGATAAGTGGTTTAAGAAATTGATGCCCCCTAAGCAGGAAGTTGTCACCATCTCACCCGAGAACTAAGTGGTGAAAGACCAGGGCTTTCTGATGGCAGTTTTAGCTACACCGTTTTACGTACTCAATTACATAGTGAATTAGTAGTGTTCATACAGATAGTTACAGCATTTTAGATGATGAAATGTGAACGCAGAAAACCGCTGCCTGCAACTCTGGAGATGGCCCCACCTTGATCATTTGGAAACGACTCAGATTCTGCTAGTCCTTTAGGTGTATTTTGCATCATCTTCTTTCTTATTCATCATATACAACTCTTATTTTTGATGGCCACTGCCATTCAAACGGCTTCTCTTTCTATACATACACATATTTTAATTATGTATAAACACATGTGTATATCATGCAACAGACAATTCAAATTCTGTAAGCCATATAATTATATCTAAGTCAAAAAGATGTGCCCTATCTGTTGCCACATACGTTCCACACTGCCCGAACCAAGCTATTCCCACAGCCACGTTCCCTTGGCAGCTCTCCCTTTCCCTCGGGGGCCCCTGTCCGACTCCACTCACGCAGCACCTCTGGGCTTTCTCGGTCTCTCAGCTGGGGCTGGGCCCCCGACGAGCAGGATCAGGGCCAGGCTGACCCGTCCTCGCAGCAAAGCTCCTGTGGTGGCCTTGCCCTAGGCCGCCCCTTCCCAGCCTTGCTGCAGTTCTGCACTTTCCTGCCTGGAAGCAACGCTTTGCCTTTCTGCAGGCAAGGAAGCGCTAGAGAAGACCCCCATACTGTCTGCACCAAGAACTCCAGGCAGCCCAGTTCTCCGGGTGACCTTCCTTGTCCTTGGGATCTGCTCTCCTGCCCCACTTCAGCTGGAGCTCGAGCCTTTCTCGGCCTCTCAACCATAATGACAGTTCTGTAGTTAGGAATAATCCAAAACCTAACCAAGGTCAGTAAATGTAAATACATTTAATGCTTTTGATTTGTCTCCATTTCTCCAACTGACTTTTCTGGAAACTGGTATATAAAAATATACATGCACATCTGCTTGCCCAAAATCCTTGTAAAATTATCCTAATTACGCATACAAATTAGTTACTTGTGCACAAATGCCTTCTTTGCCATGTAATACTTCATTTACAACTAGAAGTATTTACTTTGCCTCTGCAACTGTGCACACGTGGAGGCAAAAGTAAGCTTTGGCCTTCAATGCTAAACTGTGTGTCTTAACATTTAAAATTCTTTCCTAAATTATAACTTTTCTTGCATTAATGAAAACTGTAATAAATACTGACCTACAGATTTTGGAATGCATTAAAAATATTCAGTACAATATTTCAACCTCTATTTCACATATTGAATATTATTTTTTCCTTTTCTTTGTGTTAAGTTGGGATTTTGGAGACAACTGTCAAAACTATTTTATCAGCTTAGGAATGGATACTGCACCCAGGTCATCATCTACACTACATCAGCATTAATAAAGGACAAAAGGGAAAGAAAAAATGTCTGCCGCTAAACTGTTTTTCAAAGGGCAGTATCATCCTTCCATCTAAAAATTTAAAGGTAATTTAATGATACAAATGAAAATATGAGATGATTATTAGCTACATTTTCACTATTTTTATAAGTCTTGATTTTATTCTCACATCTTTTTCCAGTTCAGATGTGCTAGGAAGTCTGACACTGCTATTTCTTTTTAAATGATTAACAATATCTAGAGCAAAATAATTTCAAACATGAAAAAAAAATCAACTTGATAAATCTTAGTTATACTGGATTAACTGCTTTTATCATGAACAAAACTGGTAGGTCTGATAATTCTTTTCTAAAAGCCATAATTTAAACCTCTGCCTATGTGAAAGAGCAATTCTATGAAGGATCAACTAAACAAGTAAACCAAATAAAGTTGAACAAATTACTTACATAATTATTGTTCTGCATGGTGGACTGGAAAATATAACTTGTTGAGAACTGTGTAATGTTTCAAAACAGTTGTTCTCAGAGAAATTGCTATCAAAATACTCTGAAATGACTCATCTCCAGTAGCATCTGTTTTGGCTAATCGTTTGAAAAAGCTATCCATTTACCCAAGAAAACATTTTATTTTTCATATTCAGTCTCATGATTGATTTTATATTCTACACACTACTTACACTGTTTCTTACTGCTTATCAACTTGCTTGAATTTGGACTTGTCTCAAAGCATCCCTCCTTGGTTAAATATTGCTAAACAATGCCTTTGACAGGACAACTGAACAATATTTATTTGTCTGCACCAACATGAATCAAGAATATGGTGCTGAGTCATTGAGCCCCTTTGTACAGATTTTGAGCTTTCACACAAGGGAGGTACATTGTATCATGATTTGATGGCTCTTGCCACATAAAATTGGAGTTTTTCTACAAATACTGCAATGTTTGAAACTGTAGCTTTACAGATCCTACCTGAAGACTCCTATGCAGTTATTTGGAATATCTGATGCAACTGCTGAAATATAGTTTTATTTTCTGCCACAAGACTTTGGTTTTGGTATCACTGTTAATGATTAACTAGGTTGAGTTAACAGGACCTTTTACAGTTGATGCACTTTAATAGAGAATCAACTGCTGCTGCCTGAGAGTATTACGTACCACTTCCTCAAGTCAATGATCAGTCAGGCTCCCAAAGAGAAAATCAGAGAGCTATTTCTCAGCTGACTGAACATTTCAGCCAGTTGAAAACCAATACAAAATCAGAATGGTTAAAGAAATGTGTTTTTTCTCTGGCTGACAAGCTCCTTTGAGATATCATCTAGGGAAATGAAAGATGAAACTAGTGTTTTGAACTCTGCAGCCCTCTCAAATATGTGAATAATGAGAGGAACAGCAAATACAGATCATCAGGACGTGGCCTGTCAAATACAACAGTTGTGAGCTACTCTGATTTTCTACCAGGATATTTCACAGAGAATTCCAGTAGTGTGTGTAAGGCCTTTTGGCTGAGCTCAAGCACAGCTTTCAGAAAAACTTTTGCTTCAATTTGAAGTAATGAATAGACTCGTGCCATCTTCATGACCAGTACTTCCAAAAGGGATTTGGAATTTGTTGTCTTCAAACACTCACATCAAACTATCTTGATTTTTAGGAACTCAAACACAAATCATTGGCAAATCTGGATTCCCTAAACAGTTTCAAATAAGTTCAGAAAATTATTTTCTTTTCATAACCATATCAGATATTAGGAGCATAACATTTCAGTCTCAGAATTTTACAGCTTTGAGTTATCATGACACACATTAAGCAAAGAACTCTGAGAAAATCATAATTTATAATAATTATTGTTTGGAAAGTTGACAAACATTGAGTCTAGTTTACCTGCCATCCCTTTCTGCTGCCCCACCTTCTGTTACTGTTTTGACAAATATTCCCAGTTTTTCAAGGCCTGCATCTGCTCCAACTCCCATTCCAATAATGCTTATGCCAAGTCCATCTTCATCTGTGAAAAAGGCAAACAAAAACAGAAATTTACATTTAATTTATATAGACATTTTTTATACAAACATGTTGGTTCTGGTCCTTTTTATTTTCCCAGGTCAATAAACTTAATTCTTTTTCTTTCTGTTTAAAACCCTTAATAATCAACCCTTATAATTATGAACAAAAAAAATAATATCATCTTCAATATTACAAGGAGTCTAGAACAACTAAGCAAGATTGATACTCTTCCAGTGGAGAACAAAAACATCACAGGAAATACTGTGTAAAATCATGCGTGAATGGATTAACACAAAACATTTCCCTTCTTAAAAAAAACACTGTACTTCTTTGAATTGCTTTCCTAATTCCTTATGAACAATTACTGGAATACAAAAAGTCAAGGTAATCACAATGGATTCATGGGAATGCAAGATACATTCTGAAGGTAAGTGGACTTTTTCTTAAAAGATTTGTAGATCAGTTTTACAGGATTGACTACACACCTTTTTCTAGTTCAACTGGGAAAAGCTCCAACTTTTCCACACGCTTTTCAAGTTCATATTCAGCTGATGCAGCCACTGGGTCAACTTCATCATTTCTCCTGTCATAGTCTTCATTGGAGTACGTATTGAAAACCTGTGGAAAGAGACCAAAATCACTCAACTAGGTGCTCCCGAAAGACTGTCAGGTTATCAAAATAGCCATCTTGACCCTGCCTTTGTCCTGTTAGACTGTAGAGATTGAAAAGGCTTTTTAAGAACAAATTTCTCCCGTCCACTCAAATTTCATGATTGAAAACACATGCTTTTTTATTCAAGTAATCACATCAAAGGTTGTTAAGGACTGAAAGAAGATTGTAAATATAGCTCATTTTTTCAACTTTTTGTTATTTTAAATGCAGAAGGTGATCTTGAATGACTAATTTGGTTTATAAATTTAGTATTTAAAACCAATAATTTGACTCATTAAGAATGTACTGCTAGTAAAAATCCATGGTATGAAAAAGGGAAGTATATTAAAAATATGATCTGCATACAATCTCTGTTTAAGTGTTCACCACTAAAGGAGTTCCACTTTGCATCCATTAAACCTAAATTAGACCTGAAGATATACATGTATACCACCTATGTATACCATTAAAGATTATCTGCATATTAGAAATAAACTTTTTAGGAGAACAGAATATATCCCCTTGTTTATTTTGAAAACAAACCAGGCTGATACCTTATTGGAAATTCTAAAGCAGTACATTTAGTATTGGTTGCATTAATCTAATTACACTAATTTTGCTATTTTCTACTACATTTTAAACAGAATGTGGCCTTCAATCACAGAATATTCATACCTTCAGTAATTTCAGTCAATAAAAATGTGTTTTCATACAAACGGAATATGCTAACTTAGTTTACTTAATGTCTGCATTTGACAGTAATGAATGTACGTGCAGAATTAAAGGTAATGATTTTACTTAACTTCATTTACATATGTATCATGCTTGTTATTTCAAGTAAAGCAAAACAAATGCAGCTCCCCATAACTCCTCCTCCTCTTTTACAGCGAAATAAAAAATGAACCAACTTTATATAAAGCTGTTGAAACAGAAATGATGAAAACCACTCTACAGAAATGTGTGGAACTGTAGGGAAATTTTAATTCCTGTATTTTGCATTAGTGTGAAACACTGATTACCTTGCCTCTTCCAAGAAGACTGTTCCTAGAGGCTTCCATAGGTTCTGGACACATTAGTAATAAAATTGCATTCATACTGATAGTAGTCAAAATAAGGATCATTCAGCGGAACTACACTCAAATAAAACATCAGGGAGCTCTGGTTTGACCACAGACCCTTCCAGACTGAAAGGCGGTAGCGACATACAGGTCAAGTACAGGTTCAAACCAACTGCTCTGAGTTTAGTTTGAGATATTGCCTCAATTATTGCATGATGCAAGAGAAGTGCTGTCTAACTGTAGGACAGAAAGCAAGGTTAGCATGGGAAGTGGAGACACAGTCACTGGCTGTTTAACGATAGCAAGAGAAGCAGGTAATTTGTGTTTGCAGAACACAAAGAATTAGACAAGGGTGAGACACAGGAAAATTATAACATGTCACAAAACAAATACATTATTTCTGAATCTATGCTTTTCACCATGTTAACTGGGCCTATTCTCCTTCTGGGTTGAATGACTTGCATTAGTTTGCTTTGGGAGCAGTTTCAGATTTGTTGCAAAGTGACTAGGTGTCTTTCAGGATAATTTTCTTTTAAAGGATCAAACCATATTTTAACGTCTTGTTTGGGATGACCATTCTTGAAGCACATTGCTCAAAAGGCATGGCTCCTTGTAGAGTTTTGTGGAATATTTAGTAATGTACTGTTTCCTACCTGGCATAAGTTCAATATATTTTGTATATTGGTCATATATCTTACTCACTGCTTTCAACACGTGTTTTGACCAGGTGAAGAAGGAAGAAATTCTTGTATGTCTTTTACTTCATTTTGCACGATCACATTTAATGGCTGACAAATTTTTGAAAATGAATTGCAGTGTATTAAAATGAAGAAAATTAAATTTGTGCTTGAAATGTTTCTTTTTCTTTTTTCTTTTTGATGAACAAAGTCAATCCACTAGAGTACCAAACTGCTTGTTCAGTACAAGCATGAAAACTGTGGAAGATATTTGTTTGCTAAAAGAAATGGTCATTTTATCTTTTTTCATCTTCAGTAGGCTTGTCTCAGCAAGTCTATAGCCACTGTGTTTCCTAGAGTGTTTGTGTAACATTTCAAATTTAGGGAAATTTTCCCATTCCCTACAATTTAAAAAACTTGATTTTGGCCTCTTGCTGGTTGAAGCATCCATGACAATGAAGTCTGCTAAATTATTACTCAAAGAAAGCTCTTTTTCAAATCATTCAATACAGCATCTTTATCTCTGGTTGTAGCTCTTCAAGTATTTCTTAAAAACGTGCTTCCACAGAATTCACCTTTGACACTTGTAAGGATTTACAACAGTACTCAAAAGCCGGTAACAGAGGAAATCAATAAACCACAAACAGTGGTGACAGTGCAGTGGTGACAACATAGCTGATATCAAAGCTGAATGTGTATATCAAAAAAAAATCCAAAACAAAACCAGAAACCCCAAAGAATTTACCAGCTCACTCCATGACTACTGTTAATAAAACAGCATGGTTCTGACTGTACTGAAAAAAAAGAAAAAACATCATAGAATCACAGAATGCCTAAGATTGGAAGGGACCTCTAGATGTCATCTAGTCCAACCCCCCTGCACACGCAGGGCCACCTAGAGCACATGGCACAGGGTGGCATCCAAACGGGTCTTGAAGATCTCCAGAGAGGGAGACTCCACAACCTCTCTGGGCAGCCTGTTCCAGTGCTCTGTCACCCTCACTGTCAAGAATATTTTAAGCTCCTGTGGAACTTGTGATGCTTCAATTTGTGGCCATTTCCTCTAGTTCTGTCAGTGGCCACCACTGAAAAGAGGCCAGCCCCATCCTCCTCACCGCCTCCCCTCATCTATCCAGCTGGTCATCCCATCATACAAGGTTATCAGCTTGGTCTGGGGACGGAGGTGAGGCTCAGTGGCCTCCCCAGCAATTCATCTTGTATCCAAATAATGACAAACCATGAGACCAAAGATGCAGCAGATATTGGTGCCTTTAGTGGCATTCCATGTATATACTAACACCACCACTTGATTTCCTTTCAGAGAGAAATGACAAAGCACAGTCTAAAAAAGACATGTCAATAACTGTACTAACATATGTTACAGACTAGTTCAGAAAAATAAAATCTTTCATATTCTAATACCCCTTTTTATGCTTAATCTCAAAATACACCACAGGATTTAAGAAGCTGAGAACTGATTCTTCTTGAGAAAATAAAAACAAACAAACAAAAACAGTTTAATATGAAGCCAAGTTTGGAGCATTTTCTCATAGCCATCAACTACCCAGAATGTCTGCAGAAATTTCCTGGCACTAATCAGTAGGCAGTGACAACTTTTTCTTTAAAGGAAGATGGAGATGATGGAGATAGAGATTAGAGAGGTGATGAATTATGACAAATCACATGGGCTATCCACCCAACTAGTCTGCTGTTTGCTCTATTACCCACATTGCTAGTATGGTAAATTATAAAATGTGCAAAAAAAAAGTTATAAAAACTGTATCCATTTATGTGTTAAAGAACTCCCTAACATTCTGAGCATGACTAAGCACAGCTGTTTCTGTGGCTTCTGCCAGGGAACAAGACCTGATCCCGGGTCCAGCCATTACTGTGCAAGAACCTGGGAATTCTCATTCTCAGGTTGTGTAACATGTTTGCTGGGGTGCTTGAGAAGAAAAGGACTCCTGTCAAGATAATGAGAAAGGACCCTCAGAAGGAAATGAACTTGCCCCAGTGTGTATCTAACTGCTTTTGCAGAGTGTTGACTTTTATGCATCAACACTAGTCTGTTCTAACACTCATCTTCTTCCTCAAGTGAATAAACTAGTTTGCTCAACATTGGAACCAGGAGAACAATGAAATATGCAAAAAAATAAATAGTATTAATCAACCCAACACTATGGACGCAACCTTAATTATAGCAACAATGGTGACAATTTCCTATTTCAGGTTCTACCATAAAGACCCTGTTGACACAAAGCCAGAGATAGTCTTTAACATTGGTACAGCTGGATATCTTTCCAAGGTTCCGCAGATTTCTCTAAAGTAGTTTCACAATCAGCTCTTGTTTTGTTTTGTTTTAAATATATGAAACCACGCTTCTTTCACTATGGACAAAACTGTTCTCCTATAGGCAGAGAAACAAGAAAGAGCACGGGCCATGAGAAGAACCAGGCTTGTGGGCATGATGCTGATGCTGATATTGTGCTCTGAGCATAAGCAATGCTGATGATGAAGCTTTGCAGCACATTCTGCAGCAGCTCCTGCCTTTGGGAGGACGCAGCGGCTCCCAGCGGTCCTGGGAGACGAAGCGCTGAGGACAACCTTTCTCGCTGTGTTCAAGAAGCTAAATGAGAAAAAAACAGCTTGACCATTCATTATTCTCCCCTTGAAAGCCTGCCTACAGCATAACTTCAAAGTGAAGTGCATGCTCTGACATTATAAGTGACGGGTTCCTCTTTTCTTTCCATGTCTTTTTGTCTCCTGTACTAGAGTCTCTGCTGCACTGGAAAGGACGAGTCAGTGAGGAGGAGCTGCCATAGGCTTCCTCCAGCTCTCTTGGCTTAGCTCTCCCCTAAAGCCTGCGTGGGCATTAGTTGTCACAAAAGCTTCAGTAGGAAGCACCAAGGAGACAAATCTTCCCAAAACGCAACTGCATGGATGAGACACAGATGGGAATTAGACAGTTACAATATTGTAATGAATTTATAGTCTAACACCAAAATCAAGTCTGGAGTTTCCCTAAGAGAGAGAGATCTGTTTAAAGCTGCCTAAAATTCTGCAAACAGGAGTTCACAGAAGGTTTAAGCTTCTGAAGTCCTGAAAATACCAGGGCCTACCCTTCCAAACTCTGTGCACAAACATCCTTATGTGTGAGGGCCGGGGCAACTGCTGCCACACGCAGTAGAGCTATTCCCTCCCTGGATACAAAACCGGAAAATATCATCTCCAGAAGTTCCTGTTTTAGCCAAGTACCATTTCGTACTGAAGCTTTCTGCCTGTGGGCATGGCCATAAAGCGGTCAAAACTGCAGTGCAGGTGTCTGGCATGAACCCATGCAGCTGTATTCCCCAGCAGCTGTGCTCCTGCATCTGACCTGCCTCCCAGGAGCAGCACCCGGTGGATCCATGCCCAAAGTCGCCTTCTCCATCAACACCAACGGGCCCCTCTAAAGGTACCGCTTCAAACGCATTAGTTTGGCTTGGGATCTGGCCACATTTTCGCTTTGCATTATACAAGTAGGTGAACTACTGGCCAAGTCTAACTTTTAAGCTCATTTCACTGGAGTACCTTATATTTTATGCAATGTAGTCTCAGGCTCAAAAACAGACCTGAAAATGTTTTAGCAGCCTTAATGTATCATCTCCTGGTATCAACTATGACAAGACACACCTTTTCACTCTTTCCTACATATTGCATCCAATATTGTCTATTGCATTCAATGTTGTAAACCAGAAAGCAATAATTCAGGTGAAATTCATAACATTTGCCCATATTCAGTAAATAAAGAAACAACCTAAATCCAACAGAACCCGTAAAATTCTATACTCAAAAATGCCAAAAAGACTTCACAGAATTACAGAATTAAGGTAAAGAAAAATACATTAGCACTTGCTATACTATAAAGGAAATACTTCCCATTCGCACTATAATTCATACAATTACATTACTATAAAAAGTAGTGGGTGGGTGGGTGTAAAAAGTGGCCTTCTTGCTGCCTTTAAATCAAATACAAGGGCAAATGTTTGGATTTCATTTTTTTTCTCTGTAATCCCAAGTGTCCTCTGTACAAGTGGGATTTTGTACCCACATTTTATTACTACCTGGCTTAGGCTAATGTTTGTTTCTTTAACAATATCGTCTTTTATTAAGTAAATTTCCTAAAATTAGTGACGTTATTTACCCTACTATTTATTCATTCTGTACTAGCTAAAATTGCTGAGGTACTTGTTTCATTACAGTGCATGTAATGATTTGTCCACACAGCAAAAAAATACAAAATCGCTCTTGTTGTAAATGAAGAGCATGCCCCATGTGAGAACTTCATGCTGTTGCTCTTGATTAAGACATGTCAGAACAATTAGCAGACAAAAATAAGCACTGGGCTGAAGAGTAAAGCAAAGCTAATACAGATCTGACTTTGCAGATTAATTTCTAAGACACTAAAAATTTTTCCTGACTGCTGTTTGGCTAATACAATACTATTAAATGATTGATTAGTTTATAATAAAATATATTAAAATCTCCAGAAAAGACTAAGTTTTAGTATTAATACTCTCCATAAACATGGTTCTTGCAGATGAGAAGTAATTCTTTTAAAACATTACTTAAATACTTCTCTGTTGAAAATATGCTAAATTGTGTGCATACAGAGGATCAATGAGGAGACAAGAGATATTCTTGGACATTTCCTCATTTTTTATGAAGGAGCTCTTTCCCTTCTACTCTGAAAATACCAAGCATAGAAAAAAATTCAGCAGTTCCATTTTTACAAAAAGAACTGAGCCCTCCAACCCTCTGCCCAGGGCCATGTCTCCCTGTACAGGCTCTCGAACAGGAGATGCCTGCAAAGCAACGAGAGCCGAGCAGTATCTTAATAAGGAATTTTACCAAACAAAAACATGTGAGATGCAGCCACCATCACAACCGTGCTGGCAAAAGCAGCTGAGAGAACGTGAGAGCACGCATTGTAGGTCAAAAATGAGTTACTCCAAGCCCTTTCAGAGAAAGCAAGCTCTTGCTGAACGGGAATTTCTTGTAGGCTGTAAATTTAACCAAAGTAAACTTTGCAGGGACAGAACATAAACTTTCCCATGCAGCATCCACTCATGGGTTGTTCAGAAGCCCACTGAAAACAACTCGAAGGGCAGGCCTGAAGCATGGCCATGCTGCAGTTTTCAAGGGACTGGAGAACAAGATCAGCTCCTCTGAAACCAAATACTTAACAAACTGTACCAAATGCAAATGCTAAGGATTCAGGTGTTCATTATAAAGTACCCATTGCCCTTGTCAGTGATCCTGATCCAGGAGAATTAGAAAATGAAAAGTAGGGACTGATCTGTCCCTTGTAGGAGTGAGCTCTTGTGGACAGGGCTCACCCTTCTGTGTCAAGGAAGGCCCCTTTGGAAAACCACAGTGCAGTTCAAGTAAAATTTCAGGAACCTCCTATGGCACACGGCTTGAGAAACCAAGAAAATTAATAACTTCCTCCTCTTCCCAGGCCACAAATTACGTCTTCTAGAATGACACAGGCAAATAGGCCCCTAAACCAATGGTGCAAAAACTGGCATTTTCTCAGGACAATTCCCACAAAATCCAAATAGTTCATTTAATGCAAATGTTGTATTACTCAAGCACAAAATGCTTGAGAAAGTTTCTCTTTTTTTCTTTTTTCAAACACAATTTCTGTATACTCAGGGTATCTTCATAGTAACAATAAATCTAGCTTTTGCTGGGAAGCAAATTAAGTCACTGAATTTCCTTGATCGAGAAGATTCATCCCAGCCAAAGTAAAAAACATTCTCTGCCATTCAAAGCAGAGATTTTTCAGGGAATTCACACCTTGCACAGCTATTGAAGTTGATGAGTGTATAGTTTTGCCTCTGAGATTAGGGGAAACAGTATAGCATAAAGAAACTTGAATTTGACAAAGATATCTGCATATTCATGATATATGAATATTCACAATTATTTTACATATAGTAACCAATTACAATTCTGTGGGTTTTTTTTTTCTTCCTATCCTCCTTTTTCACCGTTTATTCTGGCATTCATTCTCATTACTCCAAAACAGAAATATGCTGGCCTGTTTCACTGCAAAACACATACAGCAAAATGAATATTCCATTGTACAAATGAGAGATTCCAAGCATATTTTTGTTGTTACCAGTATTTTGCAAACTGAGGTCTGAATCTTCTTATGCTCTATGCTATTTTTTTTACTATGCAGCACATAGAAAGCAAAAGTTTAACAAAATGAGTAAATGACTAGTGAAGTGAATCTCCAGGTCTTACCTAGCACATACATCAATTTCCAGCAGCTTTTTAAAATTTTATGTGCTTTACAGGTACACTTCATACCTAGTGCATTCCTTTGCCCTAAAGTTGCCTTTTTAAAGTTTACTTTGTATTACTGCAAATTGTTACACACGCTTGCTTTGCAACTGTTTCAATCTGCTATGATCTACTTTCCATTAGTAATCCAAACTAGAGAATAAACTGTACAAAAATGAACAAAAAGCAACTGTTTTTCATTACAGCAGTTTAACAATCGCAAGGAAAAGGGGTAAGAGTCACACTACTTGATATTCCCATAAAGATCAGGGTTGTTAGAAAGTCGCTCCTGCCAGACCTCTCAGACATCCTGATAGGTTCTACCCAAAATGAGGGACATGTCTTGCAATGTACAAGTGACTGCTGACAGGCTTGATATCAAAGCCTAGAAGTGCAGTAGATATACGTGATTCATAAACATATCTCAATTTCTAATAATCCAGTCCTCTCAATCCAGTCTCCCTGCCTTCGAACTTTAGGACACCTCTCTGCACTTGTAACTTCATTTGCTCTTGGAGCGGAGAGAGGGGACACTGTTTCTCTAGAAACATCAAAGATCACATCATGCATGAAGCCGTTAAGAAAATTATGAAAATATCAACAATAATATTTTTTTAAAAATTCCATTTCAAATGTGACACTAAGTATGTTTTATCATACTCTTGCTAAGTCCTGCTATAATCAAGGTAACAAACTAGTATCTCCAAGATATTTATTATACTTATAAACATTTGCCAGCTCAGCCTTTACCGCATAGCCTTGAATCTGAACTATTAAGGCCGAAAAAGTTCAAATGGATAAGATGGCGTGAGGCAAAGTTCCAATTTATTTAAATAAACATTTATTCCTGAATCTGTTGCATTTTTTCCCCAGATCATCATTACTGACATACTGAGGGTACTATTTTTCCTCTATCTTCAAGTACACAGTATGTGATCCAACCAAGAGTAAATACTGTTTCTTGTACCAATTGATACACACGGACATAGAGTGGCAATGTCACCACGATTTATTACTTTAGTATCCTCTCTGCCAGCAACCATTCACACCCAGGGTAGAAAAGAAAACATCTAAGCACAGAGTAAAAAAGCCGCTTATGTTCTCAGAAGCAAACAACTGGAAGAAAATACTGACTATTCATAAAACACATTCCTATTTTTAGATGTTTAAAACAAATCTCTACAGAAAAGATAGATAAAAATAAACCAAAAAAAACCCTTAAAGTTTCACAAGTGATTCCATTTATTCATATACATATTTTGGAATTTGGAATATCCAAGCTTTTTGGTAGACCTTTGAAATCTATAGTTCAGGGAAGACGTTGAAGAACCACACAAAAAAGTGATCATAGCCATCAAATTAGAAGGCAGTTTGCTGAGTAAGTTATGAAGAGAGAATTCGTCTAACTCTAGTTGTGATGTGAACCTACAACATACAAGCCAAGTAAATATAACACTATATTATAATGTTATATACCGTACTGTTATATACTATAATACTTACTCTGTATTAATATACAGTGCACCTATTCCCTTTACTGAAAAACCTTAGGAGAATAGAGCATATTTAGCAAGGTGGAAATAGTCTGATTTGGTAAGAAGATTGCCCAGTCTTCTCAATTTTATATCATCAACACAAAATCTGGCTTTTGAGAGACATAAAGCTGCAAATCTCCTGCAGGTTTTTATGACTCTCTCCTACCCAGGTGGATACTGCCCTTCAGACCACCAGCAATCTCAGCGATGGCCGCTGTGGACATGGCAAAGCCTGAACGAGCCAAGAAGAACCAGTGCTACAAAGGCCAAGACTTTGCATTTCCACCTCAGAACTGACACACTCAGGAAGCAAATACACCTGCACGCCAAACCTTGGCGCACCAAAGAAAGGTTTTCTGAATCTCTGAATTTGTCAAACCATCAGCTTTCACAATAACCAAGCTGACATACAAATGTGTTCAAGAGGAATTTTACAAACATTTAAATGAAGAAGTGTTTGGACTGTTTAACTAGAAATTGTTACTTAATAAATTCTTTATTTGAGTTCGGATTAGCAGCATAAATATAGCTGTACAGTCTAAAGAGTCTCTCCTTGAAACTGTCTCATATTCCATTAAGAAATACTCAAAAAATGTATTAAAGTCTTCCTCAGCATAGTGCAAGCACACAAAATATTCATTACTTAGGACATAAATACAAGGCTTAAGACCGGAAATATGGCTTAAGTATGACATTTGATATTGGACAGTCCTTCAATTGGCCTTCTGCACAGGCTAAGTGTAACCCTTTAAGTTTAGGTGGCATATGTTACAGAGGTTATTTATCTGGTTTCTAGTATAAACATGTATTTTTGTGCATTATATAAAATGCTTATGAGTCTAAGGAAGCTTAAGTCTTTTTTACCCTACTGTCATATTCACTGTAACATTAAATGGTGCATTCCTTTCCCACCAAAAAACAGCCATTTGGCTTGTTAATGGCCCTGCTTGGACATAAAAATGGACAAACAGGCAGAAGCTAAGAAGATTAAATGAAAAGCTTCAGTAATACAGCAAAAGATTTGCTGTATTTGGTAAACATCTTTCAAATGTGAAGTGCAATTCAGCATTCTCAGTGCCAGATCACTACTCAATTACTTCATATTGTAGACGTACCAATCCCCTAATTGCACCTGCAGGCAGAAATCATTTTGGCTGGCTGCATTTTTTCTAATGAGAGTTTCACATTCTCACTCTGTTTAGCACAATGAATCGCATCCTAGTAAGATATAAAACTGCCTAGAGTAAGCAAAAGAATGTTTATCCATTAAGCATTCATACCCAGTGTATTACATTACAGTTAATCACGTCAGTGCTTCGAAAATCAGACAGTTTCTATTTCCAGAGAAGTTCAGCCTCCTTAATGCCTCCTAATATGGTATGCAGGGTAAAAAAGATTCCAGCATCAGCCAAAACCGGCGGTTTTCTGGTCTGCCTGCATAACTGGGTTTAACATACCAGCTGTAAGTGTAATTTAAAAAATAGTATTAACCAAGCAGCAAATAGAAGATTACAAATGTGCATGTAGAGGGTAGCTGACCAGAGAGACAGAAGAAGAAGGATCACAGGGATAAGCCAGTATTAATGAATAATGCTAGCTCCGGATGAAACTACAGTAATAATGTCACAAAGTGAGGATTCAAAATAAAAACATTTAAAGTGACACAATTCAACAGTGCTTTTTGACATTTTTTCAACTTCAGTATTTTCTGTGACATCAGGCACGAAGTCTGATATTGCTCCAATGAAATCAGCAGCAAAATTGACTTCATTGACCCCAAGAGAAAAAGCTGGGCATCCATTAATTTATGATTTCTCTTGTCTCTATCCTTTTCAGTTAGAAAGAAACTAAAGGAACACGGAAATTATGAACCTGCTTTAAGTTTGATTGCTTGAAATATTTACAAAATTCTAGTGTGTGTGTGTCCAATTCTACTGTTTAAGTGTAGATTTTATAGGCATGTTTGCTACATACCAACCTGTGATGCCACTGAAATTCTGTAAACTGTCTGCCAAGTAGACCTAGCACTGGGCCTGCAGAACTGGCAGTTCTTGAAATGCCTTTCCAGAGACACATGGACCTTGGGCTGGTGTCACTGAAACTTTTAGGCTGACACCCCCATTCTTTTGTCAGGCTACTCCTCTGGAGACCCAGGCACTGTGGTGAGGCTTGGTGATGCTATTTTACAGGTTTTTATTACCATGTCTCAAAAAAGCAAAGAAGACCTTTGTTGACCCATCGACATCACCTCCTTATGCTAAACCTGAGCCTTCTCTAGCGATATCTGATGGGAGAAGAAAGAATCCGTATCCCTGTAATGTTCCTGTCATCCAGCAGGAAGTAAAGCAGCTTAGAGAAGTTGCAGGAGTAAAATGATGAAAACACATCTGAAAAAATACATCCTTTTGCTACCTCTCATTCTACGAATGTGTTTCAGTCTGCCTGCCCTTAGGAAACATGTTGCCAGGCTCCTCTCTACCCCTCCCTCCCTCCCTCACCCCTACTTGGCAGCAAGTAAAATCTGAAAAGAAGTTCAGAGTTGAGCAGCTTTGGTCATGCTTGAAGCCTCCTCACTTTCAGGATGCTTCTCTCTCTCTGCAGTCAGGCAGTGCATGGGGAATGCACACATGCATGCAGGTTTTCCTTTTGCTTTGAGCTTACTTTCCATGGGAATATCGTGCTTTGTTGTCCTGGCGTTGGCCTAGCATCTCCGCATCTCCGCATGTGTAACTGCATTTGGGCAAGGCAGAAGGTGCACCATGGCCACATATGCCCCTCACTGGATCTGAAAACAGGGGTAAATGTGTGTCCCATCACTGTCCCCATCACACCTGAGCAGTAAAGGCAATCACAGAAGGCAACACATGGCCATCAAGTTTCTAGGCCTTTGTTGTCTTTTTAATCTTCCAGACACAACTTCTTGATGCCCTTGAGATCGAAAAACAGAAGCTCAAGACAAATATTCCACCTTCATGGGGAAAAATAAAATAGAAGATTTAGCTTTCTTTCTGAGAGAGAACAGTGTCCAGATTTGTCTAGGCAGAGAAGAAAGTTCTAATTATCATTTGCAGAAAGGAGGACTTGTAAAGCTACAAAAGAACCTCTCTACAGGGCGCATGTGTAGAGAACAGCAGAAGCATTTAGTGGCATGTTATTCAGCTTTTCAGATATTCACTAGCTGAAGTCTACAACACACAAGTGAGTATTGCCGTCACTCACAGTAACTGCATTCTGCTTGCAAACAGCTGCGCATCTCTTTAGAAAGCAGAACAGGCACCGTTCAGCAGAAGCTGGGCACACTCCAGGTAACATTAAAATGGGTATAAGCTGTGCATGGCATGCTAGGAACCCGCTACAGTGAATCCCTTCAATAATCTGGAGGATTTTGAAAAAATAGGAGAGTTAATAAAAAGAACATACCAAACATGTCTACAAATTTCTGATGCTTAAATATTTTTCTGTAAACTAATGTTTATTGTCAAAAGCAAAAAAGCAAGATGGAATAAAAGACAGCAAATTAATCTTATTAATATTAATAATCAAACTTTTGTTGATCGCACATAAGGAAAAGTGTGAAAAACACTTTAAAAGAATCTACAAATCCTCTCTAGTTTTATTACTAACGTAAGAAAACCAAAAACAGTGCAGTTAGCATCCACTGGGAGAGGGTGCATTGCCTTATAGGATTTATAATACAGGCAGCTCCTGGCCGCTGCGTACACTTAGGAGAACCAATCCTCAATAAAGCCACTGTTTAGGATGAGGGAGTTAGAAACAGGTAATGTGGGAAAATAAAGATGTGTGTGGACATCAAAATAGTAATGTCCAGGCTGTTAAAACATTAATCTAGTTAACTTTAACTCAAACCTTAATGTTACTGATTAAACCTTTTATTTAGGAGAATGAGAATCTATGTTGCAAATATCACCACAAACTATAGCAGCAGCATACAAACTCTTGAAGGAGAAAGAAGTGATTAAATTTTAAATTGTTACTCCAACCCTGGACAGTGTAGGGTATCCTTTACTTGGTTTTCCAAATGACATTGTATTCCGAGGGGCTGAAAGGTTTTGCTACCAGAGAAGAGCAACAATACATGGTTGTTGCAGAAAATTATGTAGATATCCCATAATTTCATACTGACAGTGCAACAGGACTTTGAATTAAAAGCACCTTCAACCTACCATGCACATTTCTCTCTATTATTTATCTAAAAATACAACACATTGTTCCTAGTTCTACAGTTCTTTACAAATTATTTTATCTAACTGAGCAGGTCTCAGAAAAGCAGTATTAATGCAATCTTACTTTACCTACATTTATGCTGAAAGCCCATCTGTCTTGCCAGAAGGGCAGCTGTCATAATCTGCTTCAAATTCTACCTGCCGACTTCGACTGCTGAAGAGCCACTGTGGCTTAAGCCACTCTGCCATGGCCTGATTTTATGTCCGATAAATGCTCAACAAAAGCAACATAATGCAAACTATAGTTGTTATGTTTTTATGTTACTACAGCTAACTAGC
The DNA here is from genome assembly GCA_013389825.1 of Crypturellus undulatus. Classification (NCBI taxonomy): domain Eukaryota; kingdom Metazoa; phylum Chordata; class Aves; order Tinamiformes; family Tinamidae; genus Crypturellus; species Crypturellus undulatus. Next base: position 147,847 of record VWPW01032551.1, read on the forward strand.
AGCAAACTGATTTATGGGAAAATGATCATGTGTCTCTTTAGGGAAGAATTTTTGCTTTACTAATCCAGTAGACATTCCTGGGACTATATGGGTAGTATCAGAAAATTGGTCCTTACTACACTGGGACTGAACTTATTCTACCAAAGATTTAACTGTCTTATGGTTAACACTGATTTCTGTCAAATAGCTCAGGACAAAAGTGCTGCCACTGAGTAGTACAAAAAACTTAAGGATTATCTCTCTGCCTTTCAAAAAATGCTTGATTATATAGGGGCTTAAATAGTTAACAAGACTACTGACAGTGATAGGGTAATTACTTATAAAAAAACTCTTTGTGTTGAATACAAGGTAAGTGCATCCTGCTTAACCCTCCTTCACCAAAGATGACCTGAAACTGCTGTCCTTTAGTCCCAGAAGAGCTTGCCGCTGCCAAGGGCAGCAAAATGCCCTGTGAGGTGAGCCGCCCTGCTGCAGGGTCCCTGCGCTCCCCATGGAGATGACACGCAGAGCTAACACCGCTTTGGCCCCAAGAGCATCCTCAAGTGCCACGTGCAGAGGTGTCGGGAGCCTCCGTACGGCTGCGATGCAGGAGCAGGAGCTCACGCAAGAGCCATGCTGGGAGCACAGGGTGAGCACATTAATTGTGCGCACTCCTAAGGCTGTAAACAGCGTGCAAAGTGCTTCCTAAGTAACAGTTATTAAGTCAAACGGGATAATGCAAAATAGTAAATGCAAGCCGTAATCTCAGGATAAACTATATTGTCCTTACTACTTTGTAATCCATTACTAATAAGGAAAAATAAAACACCAAAGCACCGAATTACGCGTGATACCCTGAACCAAAGCAACAAAACAGAAAGAGACCAGTGCTAAATCTGACTTAGGTTCCTAGATACCAAGGCAGACTGCATATGTGGACAAATAGAATAAAGAGGAATACTGGCGTTCTCCATTGATTTTGTTTTCACTTTGGTCTGCCTCCAGTACGGTCTTAAATGATTTTCTTGAAAAAAAAAAGATAATTAATATTCCTCCAGAACTAAGTACTCTTTAAGAATGGACTCATATGCATCGAGAATCTGACAGAATGCTGTTGCATTTGAAATGATTTCCTTTTGGCCTGCAGCTTGAGTCTTCAGGGGGATGAGGCACTTTGGCAGCTTTGAAAGGTGCTTTTACAAAACGCTCCGTAAACCATCCAAACTGCTCCTGACAACTGTTCTTGGCAATTACAATGAGCAAAGACTCAGCATTTATAACACACAGTAGCTAACAGGAGATTAAAGGTGTATATTTAGTGCAGGGTATAGCTTTCATGACTGCACAATATTGGAGAAAAGTAGAAATTACAGCTCAGAAGCCTTTTGTTTTTTTTTGGTCAGAGGGGTTGTAGTGGCACAATTTGCTGCATGAAGCTCACAATCTGAAAAGCCAAAATTGAAACTTCAAAAGTAGAACGGTAGTGTCTTTTTTTGGTGAGATTTAACAGTACATCTAAAAGAAAGTGAGTAGGAGAAGAAGAATACAGTAGCTTAGACAACTTGCTCTGGCAGGCAGCTGAGTATTAACTAAACACAAAATGACCGAAAGAAAAAAGTATTTTGTGTTTTATAGAGCCCCCATAAAAATAAGTACATTCATGAAAAAAATGATTGTTATTTCCAAAATAAGTATTTTTATTCATCACGTTAGCCGTTGCTTACACCCTGATCTTGTCCCCGGGAAGATATCTGTGGGTTCTAAAGAACCCAGGGAACAGGCAGAGCCCTGGGTTCAGCCAAGGGCTGTTTTCCCCTCGGAGCTCCCGGATGGCAGGCAGAGGGAAGGCTCCTTGCAGCAGCTGCCCGCGGCCCCGGCGGACGCTGCTCGGGCACCTCCTTCGTGCAACGTCGGCCTGATGCTTCTGGGCAACTCGGAACGTAACGCACACAAACCCACTATGTTTACTCGAGTGAATGTCAAAAAGTTAATGCTGAACTTAATATTTTTCCCTATAAACTGAAATAGCACTTTATATATCTAAAAAGAAACAGTTTAGCTCAAGTGATACTCAGCAATTCTGGAAAGTTCCTGTATCATTTCCTCAAACACTGTAATCACAGAAACGTCTTCAAAGGATTCAAACCCTAGAAAATTGATGTTTTAGTATCAAAATGCTTATTTAAGTCATTTCCAGGACTTAATAGGTACATCTCTGTGTAGAAGCATCTTCTGGACTGGCTACTGAAATAGGTAAAAGAGCACAGAAAGCCTTGGAAAGAAGATTTTTTTGTAAAGGGATATTGTATATGTAAGCTGTTCTTTGATAAAAAAACAAATATTATGAAGTTTTGGACACTTCTGTTACAGAAGTGCTAGTATAAACTACGACTCTCCAGAAAGTTGTTTTAACAGAAGACATGCAGGAAAGCCGGCTGTAGAAAGCGAAAACTTCTGGAGGTCACCAAGGCGTACTGGAGCATCTGGTCTCATCGACTACTTACAGGGTGAAACCTTTGCCTGCTCCTCCACATCCCTCTAAAACCAATAAAGAAGCCAGAAAATGCAAAGAGCTGGTGAGGTGCGCAGAAAGCAGAGAACACCAAAAGTACAAGGCAAAAGAATTAATTAGCAGCTAACTGCCAGAAACAGTAAAAATCTAAATTTATACTAAAAGCAAACTGCCAGTTGTGCACATTTAAGGTAAAACATTTATACTCTATCTGCAACCAATATATTTCTGCTGAGAGAAGAAGGACAAACTGGTAATTATCCCAAAGCTCCTGCCTCAGCTGGAAGGCATTGGGATGACTGGTCTGCTCAGATGCTTGTTCTGCATGGAGACAGACACATACAGAAATGGATAAAATAGGCAACTAATGGATCTGGAATTACTGCATGTTGCCTTTGGCTTGCTTTTGAATTCACTTTGTTTACCACTCAGAAAGTATTAAAAAATTAAAGCAAAATTAATGTGACCTGTCCTTTCATTAGCTAAACTAAATGGATCTTTGTTAAAGAAACAAAACAAACGAAGAAGAAACAGAAGATTGCAGAGATGTGGTCCATCAAAGCAACGGGTTTAAAAAACTATACTCAGCCCATGTGGATTCTCTGCCAGGGCAATCCCAGGTCCATCTCTTCGGGCACACAGAGACAAGACTTAGCTAGGATTTAGGTACGTAACTGAACACCCCTGAATCACTGCTATTTCAGAGCTGCTAACAGGGCCCCTTGGGGCTCTCAAAAGTTGAACACAGAATACAGAAACCAGCCCCAACATAAAAATGAGAGTCCAAAAAGAGACTGAAACTCACTTCCCCATCCAGATGACTTCTGTAGCATCATATTAATGCAAGTGCCCTGAAACAAGTTCAGTTCCCTGAGAATTCCATTAACATCATGGCAGTTTAAAAGCACTCAGGGCTGACTTCCAAAAAAATCACAGATAAATCTCCAATTAATTTTAACGTAATCAATATCAAGCCAACATCCATCCAGCGGTTTGCAAGTGCCTACTATTCTAGTATAAAAGATTGCACCTAGCCAGGAACCACAGATATACAGCGAATTGAAAAGTTTTAAGGATCTTCCAAAGGTTCACCACCTTTTAAGATATTGCAATTGCCCCAAAGGGTCCCAGGTAAGGAAAAGCTCTGTCTCTTTTTTAGGGTCTGTCTCCCCCTGCAGTATTAACAGGCTTTGCTAATGCGGTGGGACAGGGCGTCTCGTTCCGCACACAGACTCTTCCCAATTCTGAGCATCTGGAACACTAAGAAAAAGTTATAGAAATTTGAAGCTAAGTGAACACTAGAATTTTCATATTTAAATATACAAGCAGAACTAATGCAAAGATCTTAACATGTTAAGTCTTTTTTGGTCTGCTACCTGACCTGAACACGTAAAGAGGCCATAAGGCATAACATCCTCCTGCAACTACAAGCAATCTGTAAAGCAAAATTATACTCTGTATTTTTACAATGTCACTTTCTGTAAAAAAGAAGTGTAAAAAGTTACTCTCTTATAAACAGCCATGTGATTTCCTCCTTTAAAGTCTGATACGCACACAAAACAATTCCTTATTATTTAATTCTTCAATTCTGTCAAATGTACCAAACATTTAAAAATAGACAAATATTTAAGCACAACTTAATGTATGTTTTCTGCATTCTAGATCAGACATTATTTCTGTGTTCTTGGGTAGACCAGATTAATTAATCCCTTAATTAAATATATGAAAACAGAATCCTGAGAATAGGATTTATATTTTCAATCACATTATTCTGCTTTGTTACTTATTTTTATTAAATCTCACGTCTGGAAGTACTGCATGTAAAAATACGCATGGTAAAAACCTCTAGTGAAGCCTTTTGAAACCAAACAAAAAAAGACTTAAATATGAATAATAGTAGTGATTCTCAAAAACAATTAAATGCAATATTGTTTTATAAAGTCAATATTTAAAACTTCGTGCTTACATTTTTTTATTTATATTAAATATGATTATATATTACAGATGAAGTAATGTTATTCTGTCATCTGATTAGCAACCAGTGCTCTTTTAGTCTGAAGTACAAAACGAATTCGACAACATTGCTGACAGCAGAAGTGCCAGTGCTGATCAGCAAGGAGCCCTCGCTTCGAGCCCTGGCCCTCACAGGGCCATTCAGGAAGTTTCAGAAAACAACCAGTACCTAGCGGGTGAGATGATCCTTGGGATAAAAGGCATCATCATATCTCTGTACAGCAAACTTAACACTGAGATGATCTGTAATATGGAAGCAGTCTCCAAAATACGTTTCCAGTATCATATTGCTGCACTTTTTCTCCACTGTTTTTAAGGGAATGCATTTTTCAAGAAATGGTTACATGTTTATACATCACAGGAAAAAAAAAATCTACAAAGGGCAGAACCCTTACCTAGCCTTTACATGGTAAAAAACACTAGGAAAAATTATAGTTATCCATCCTTCTACATACTTCCCTAAAACATGAGATGAAATTCCACAAACATTTGGGGGGAAGAAGGGAGGGCTGCAAGAAGAAATTAAAAGTTGCAGTATCCGTGTCCTTTTCTAGGGCACCAATTATGAGCTAATCCTGTTATTTCCTAATGCTGAAATCCTGACTGATTTACTCTAACAGGCGTGCAGGGTGCCCAGAGAGGTAGTGGAGCCTCCCGGTGCTCGGAGCTGCTCTGGGTGAGCACACACAGCCCTGGGCTGCTCCCTCCACCTGGACCCGCTCTGAGCAGGGCAGAGGCCCAGACGGTGCCCTGAGGTCCCTTCCCAGCTACTCCTTGCTGCAACTCTGTGCATGGACATGGGAAAGTGGTCTGCATGTGTGTGTGTGTCAGGAAATCCCCATTTAGTAAAGCCCTAAAGCACACTGAGATAAATACCTGCAAAAGATCTTTTATATCCTTTTCTGAAGTGTTTGCTAAAAATACCACATATCACGTTTTTTTCAGCTATCCAGTTCCTACCCATTAGGAAGCCTTTCCACAGCACTGCCTGTATAGCCTCTTTTTGCTTCTGGAAATTAGGCTGACAAGTCAGACACTCAGTTCAATTGTCTCTCCTGCTTCCTCAAAACACGTGCAGTTTGGCCCCTGCTCTACAAGAGAAGTTTCTCCCAAATTCTGTTATTTTTAGCTACTCAACACTGCCTTCCCAACACTACAAATGTGTTACTAATCAGGCAGCTAGAGCTCCAACTCAATTCAAAAAGAAACCATATAAATGTTAACATCATACTGAGGGCACTGGAAAAACACTTTTGCGCCTTTGATCCTAGAAAAGTCCTTTTGTAAATAAGAAGGCTTATTTTTTTGTTGGAGACTATAACGAAGGGAAAAGTGGAATTCTCTGCATAGAGTAATATAAGTTTCTCAAGAAACAGTTTCTCAAGAAAGTAAATGCCCTTATTACTTCTCATTTAAAAGAATTTCATATTTTTCCATGTATTTTCTCTTACCATTGCTGTGGACTTTAGAAAGGAAAACTAATGGTTGTCCTATTTCATCCACACTTTTCTACCTGTGATTCATTTGGGATGATCCCTTTCTTGTGATACTATTTTACCTTTAATGTAATACAAACAATAAGGGCCTCTTCACAGATGTCTTCCATGTCAGAGCTTTAAAATGCTGCTATGTAGAACAAGAGTAGCTCACAAATGAATCAACAGGACACATCAAGAAACCTGAGCTTGGTCTGCAGAAAGATTTTATTTTTTATTTACAAAACCTCTAAAGGCTCTATAGTTATTCCGCTCCACATCTTTAACTTCAAGGTGATATAAACAGAGCTACCTATAAAATAGTAGTCTTCTACCCTTCCACATATCTAGCAGAGAGCATGAACTTTGGTTTTGTATTGTTTTTTGCTATACTTCCAGAAAGTTTTATTTGGAGTATTTTTTATTTACTGTATAGTTATTGCTGGAAGTAAAATATGCTTATTTTATAGACAGGCATATTTATTTAAATTTACTTAAATGGCAATGAGAAGGAATACTAATAATATAGGAGACCGATTAGATGAAAGCTCCATATTTGTATCCCATAATTTATTGGGGTCTAATCAGACAATAAATGACATATTAAGAAAAGCTTAATCTAGCGTTTTCCCCCCTCCTTAGAGCATGTAAGTGGCTCAGCAACTGGGTTCTTTCCACCTGTGCAATAGTCAACATGTTTTTTGCAGTTCTCACTGCACTTCTGCGGCAGCATGGCCCAATCTGGAATTACCTGTAATACAGCTAAAAAAACAGAAATAACAAAGAAGTGGATAATCTCTTTGTGAGGGACTCTTTTTGATAAAAGACTTCAAGCACAGTAAAGACCAAGACCTCCAGAAAAAACAAATGACTAAAGATATTATTTTTTCCTTCCTTTTTAAACACATCACAGTGTTGCATTACTTACATATAAGTAGTATTATTTCCTTGTGAATTTTTTCAGTTGTTAAGAAATAATTCAGATTATAGTTCAATTTTTGCCAACAAATGGAAATGAGACTCATTTTTCATAATCTGTGCTATTCAGAGAGGGGATTTTGTGCACCTTATGAAAGACAAAAATTCAGGACACTGTTATTCTTAAATACGCATTATAGATTTTCTCTCATTCTCTTTTCTCTAATTCTTTGGAACAACAGAGATCCTTTCAGGTTGTGTGGGATGGCAAAAGTCTTTTTTGTCCTTCTGAAATATCTTAATTTGCATTTTACATTATCTTTGTTTCCATAAATATTGTGACCTTTCAAATACCATGGCCAACTAAGTAGCATCACTGCTTGACGTCAGAGACACAGGTGGGCAAGCATGTCACACAGATCTTATGCTGTTTCTGAAAACATTTATTTTTCATCACCATTGAGGTAATTTCTCCCAGAAGACAAGAAGAAAAACATAAGCCTTAGACTGCTTCACTGGATAATTCAGAAAACTGTTCAGCAGCAAACGTTAGCATTACCCTATCTAGACTGAGTAGCGCATTACAATGGATAGTGGGGTAAACAATGAAGGAAGTTTTCTTTGAAAAATGGAATTTTCCTCAGATTACAAAACATTCAAGGAAAATTATAAAATAAAAATCGGACACAAACCAGAGACAAAAACATTGTACAGCATTTTTTAAGAGCAGATTGAGACTGTTTCCTTAATCTCTTTCTGGTAGCATCAAGATTGCCCCAGAAGACACTTGCACACAGATCTCTCTGCTTAGAAGGCAGCAAAGGCAACTTTTCCAACATTTTCACATGTTACAGCAGGAAAATTCTTCTGCACTGCATGGACAAATGCTCACATACGTGCATCTACAGCACATGGGGACCTCTGGCAAGCAACTTCAGCTCTTTAAATGTCATTAGAGCTTTTCCACCTGTTATGTCTCAGAACAAAACCTCCCCTTGTGTAGAACCCACTACAAGAAGTCCTTTCAAAACAGATATGGAGAGCACAGGGTGTTATCTGGATGTGACATTTCTCACCTTTATATTGCTCCTCTTAGTTATTTTGACGGTGATAAGAATCATCTATTTCAAGTAATTCGTTGTATAAGAGCAGAAGCAAGTTTATTATCTAATGTTAGTTCCATGCAGAAACAAAACAAAACAAAAAAACCCTTCTTTCATTGTTGAAAGAAGTATCTACTATCTTACACAGATACAAAGAAGTCAAAATAATAAAATTGCTGCTGACTGCAATTACTGCTTCAGAGTTGGCAACTGCCTGTCACAGGTGCACTGCTACCACAGAGCTTCATGGATCTGGGGACTCTAATCCAGGTTCTATTCTGCCAAGTGGAAGTTTTGAATTTTACTTGAAATTCTCTTACTATTCTCTTATTGTCAAAACAATGATGCAAAAATAAACGGACTCCACCTCATAATGATCTTCGCACTGATTCGCAGGTACGAATGATCTCCCCAAAGGTCCTAACAGTGATTCTTGTATGAATTGTTGACATGCTCCCTTTGAGTCTTTTCTTCTAAAATATAACCAGAATATCACATAGTCTAATAAAAGAGGCCTGAAAAATCAGATCACTTCTGTTTTAGAAATATCCCTGTCTTTGTTCCTGGATGTACCCAGGGCCCTCGGGCAGAACTAGGGATGTTTTGCTGCTGTTGGAGCTGCCGCCGAAGCTGCAGCCCTCAGGTTCGGTCCTGGAATGCAGCACGGGGCAGTAGCTAGAGACACGGCCAGGAGGCGAGACGGGCTGATCTGTGGAGTCTCTCTGCTCTCTCAATGTGGGACTCCTGGGAAACAATTCAGAAACACTTCAACTCAGCAGGAAGATGAAGCATCACGTAGGATCATTGGGTTAAGAACAGCAGCATCATTATATCCACTTAATGAGCTGCTACGTGAACTCTCCTTCCCTAAGACAACTCTCTCAGTGGAGCTTCCTCTGCTGCCTTTCCTAACTTTACCCCTTTCTGGGCCAGACACGCAGCGCATTCCCCTTCCCTACGGCACAACTCTCCAGTACTGCCACAAACACAGACCAATGACCCCACCACAAGTGATGGCCATGCTGGTGCCGGCAGCCACGCCAACGTACGGACTCTGGGCCATTTCTAGACTGGTAAATGGGCCACAGACCACTCCTCGGGCCTGAGGACAAGGGACACAGCAAGGCTCTTGTCCAGATGAGCAGAGCCCTTCCTGGCTGCTCACTGGGAAGGGCTCTGCCCGTGCCCGGCCCAGGGCAGGCCCTGGGGCACGCTGCCCGGCAGTGCGGATGTCTGCCCGCCGAGGCTCGCACCGTGCCCCGGGCCCGCTCCGCTCCGCTGCGCGCACAGCGCTGGCGTCAGAGAGAAACCTCGGCTCAAGGCTTCTTTTCATTCAGAGGGATGGGCCAGATGGAGAAGTCAAATCAAAGACAATCCACTTTCATAAATGCTAACACTGTAAGGTGAAACAAGAGCTAAACACACGCAGGAGGAAGAAGTGCCATAAAGCCTAACCTTGAATCGAATATTTCCACTAAACTAAAGCTGTCCTCTACTAGATTATCATATGCTTCTAAGTCTCTAAGGGCTTTTTCACCCTCTACAATAGTCTACTGTAATTGTCACATGGTAATCAGATCTTTTGAGTATGCAGGAACTTGCTCCCTTTCAAAATGTTATGCTGCTTACAAAGGATTTTATTCATTAGACAGATTAATAGCTGTTCTTTGAACTCTCTCTCCTTTACACCAGAGTATGTGGATTGCCAGTCCGGTGCTGCCTGCAAGACAGTTGAGAAGGGCTTTGGAAAATCTCCTGTGAGAAAAATTGCAAGCTTAAATGAAAGATCTTACTGGAAAACATAACTAAAAAGACATTACCTCGTAAGCATCCTCATCTTTATAAAATGCAATTCTCTTAGTTATTACAATAGAGAAATCATAAAAAAAAAAGTGATGATCTCTCTAATGTTTCTATTTCCTCCACTTCAGAATCAGATCACTCAGATTTTCAAGGCTGTGTTTAGTAAAGGTAAGTTCTTGGATATTCTGGGAAAAATATTACCAAAGTCTCTACAACAGACAAAGATCCAAATTCCTTGTTGTGTTACATGAATATGTCCTAACCACACATAATCTGCAAGAAAACAAGTAAGGGCACAGTTACACAGCGATCATGTTGCTTTCTGGAAGTGGTGATTAATGTAGGTCCCTTGTAAAGACGCAAGATAGTCATTATTAAAAATAAAAATGAAAAGTTCTTAACATGTCCTCTTTCAAATTTATAAACGTTTTATTTATAAAACTTTTTAAATCATGTTTTAAATAACATTATCTTCCTACCAAAAGAAGCACAAATAATAAATATGCATCTACTTAAGTATATAATTTTATACACATCCTTAAGTTTACACGGGTATGAAAACCAACTTGGATCTGAACTTAAAGGCAGCTGATAACTGTAATTGAATGCAAAGGTAAGGGCCTTCTTTGCAATCTGTGTAACAATACATATTTAAATTATTCAAGAAAATGACATTATATAGTATTTCCTAATATATTAAAGCATCAAATACATTTATTTTAAGTTCAATCTCCCAATATATTTTGTATTAGGTATTAATTCTGTGATAATTTTGCTGTACCCATTTACATAGCTTTTCTGCCACAACAAGAAAATAGTGATTAAAAATGCAAATGTGTAAACAACTGGTATGCACTAAGATGTTCTGTCCAAATAGAAGGCAACTTCTTGCTAGAGCAATATCATCAGAGGTGTTATATCAATCGGACAAGAAGCACTTCTATGATTGCTTAAACAGCTGTATTGAAAGAAGGTATGATGTGGTCTCATTTCCTCCTCTTAAGGGACAATAGTCAGCTCTGCACTAAGAATTAACACTCAGAGTAAACGGAAGTAAACAGCATTCAGGGTATTTATATGGATAAAACCCTTCACAATTGAATCAAAGACAATAGCCACTTGTGCCTTTCAGAATAATGAGTAACAAAAAATAAAAATAAGGATATTTCTTTGACTTTATACAATCTGAACACTACATGAAAGCAAAACTTCAGTGAAAATTCTCCAAAAGCAATTCCTTATGAAAGAGAGAATTTTGGAAAACTGAAATAGATAAAAAGTTTGTAAAGTGTATTTTCTCCTAGGGTAACAATTTGATCCAGCTTCGACTGCAAGTCAATGGGAGACTTCCTAGTAACCAAAAGATTGCCTCATTTGCAGTTTATTTTTAACTGCTTATTCCAAATTAGATCCTTCCTTCAGAGTTTTTTTCTCCCTTGAACATGGAGAAGTAGAGGAAAGCCATTAATTTAACCCCTGGAGTATTATTAGGTACTACATCTCAGAGATGTAAGGAAAGATAGTCTGCCCTTTAAAAATATATACAGAAAAGAATAGACATATATTTTGTGTATATATATATATTTTGTATATATATACACAACAAAACTGATATCCAGCAAACTACAAATCATATTGCAGGCTAGGAAGACTCTGATGCTCTCCCTGAACAGTATTAGTATTACTACATTTCTCTAGAAATAGCAAAAATTCCAGTAAGAAAACACTGGGTTTCCATTGTTTCTCCTTATGTGCAGTGCTCTCCACACCCCCTTCCAGCTCCTTGCTTCCTTTTCTGTTTTAATTCTTCTCTTGCCAAACATGCAGCTGGAAGTTGCAAACCAACTGCTCTGTTTTGGCAAACTTCTATTCATCACATACGGTGCAACAGAAGCTGACGGGGGAAAAACAGCTCCTGGACAGTGAGGATCTGGAGGGAGCCTCCTCTGATGCGGGAAGGGACGCCGGCGACACCATCCCAGCGCTGACCCCACAAACCCACCTGCCCAGGGGCAGCAATTGCTTCCAACCAGATGCCTGCACAGTATTGCTTAGCCTTACCAGGAGGAACAAAGCATCAGGTAACAAAAGATCAGCTTTTAAAACAATATTAGCAGACTGCTCATGTCTATCCTCACAAAAATCCATGTTAAGATAGAAGGTGTGACCATCTTGTCTACTCCAGGTGGCCACCAATATTATCAGAAGGGCTTTCCACAGTCAGTAGTATCCTATTCCAGAACAAGTGCTCTTTTTTGTTTCACTGAAGTTCCTCTGCTGGTTCTAACTTTCTAAAATCAGTTGAGCACCTTAGCAGAAAGCTTCAACTTATCCAAGCCCAGTAATTCGGCTGCACAGTCTTGTAGCATTGGATGAGAAACACCATAGCTCTAGTCACTGTTTTCTCTACCCATCCCTTTTTTCAAAAGTTTTGTTGTTTCAATCCAATAAAATCATACAGTAAACATCCCAATAACCAGGCTGACAGACAGTATCATAAAGCACAGAGCAGACAATGTTTGTATTGCTGCAAGTGCTACCGAAATGCTTGAGGGGCAGCTGTTGCAGGCTACACCCCCTTCGTTTTCTTTCCTTCTATTGTCAGTTGCTAAAAAAAATCACAAAACCAGAAAGAGATGCCAGAGAAGGATAAGGGATGTAACTGTTCTTTTAAGAGAGACAAAAAAAGAACAAGGAAGTAAAATGCACAACAGAAGGAAGCAAAACAGAAAAGACACCTCAAAAATGTTAACAATAAACCATGCTTGTATTTAAGGAGATGACTAAGGATAAACTTAAATGTAGAAAGTGAAAGACCAAGATTTTATTGCCAGAATAAAATATCTTCTGGCAGGAAGGCAAGAAGAATCCACAGACTGGAGTAATTATATTAACAAGCAATTTGCATACTATAAAAACTGAAAAAAGAAAAATAATAATTCTTTGAGACAGCTGTCACTAGATTATAGCAATCACATTAGCACTGTAGATATTCAGAAGCAAAACTGCAAAAACACTCACCAAAACAGCTTTTATTTTTTGTATGTTTTAATTAGTACTACCAGTTCTAGGTGCTACTTAAGTTCATTCCTAAATTAATTAGAATTCTAAGCTGTGTGTACTTGCCGGCAAATCTCATGCTTCCCATTCTGTCAATGAAATAACAAAGGCAGACGTAGAAGTTAACATAGAAAAAATCCATCACAAAATACACATAACCCTTCATAGGTTTCAGTCCCTATGAAATTTACCTTCAAGATCTTACATATCTGGCTTTGACTAGGCATAGGAGTTCTATATTTTCCTAAGCAGAGAGGATCTTTTATTCTAATTTGAAAATATTAAATGAATTGCTCATGTATTTGATTATTTTTCCCTAACATACGCACAAAAGAAATGTGCCATGACCTTTGCTGATACTTTAAAAAGTCATTTTCCTAAAGCTAATTGCTGTACAATGCACATGTGCAGTATGGTATGTTCAAGCATCTTACTGACTACTCAAACTTCATTCCAAAAGCAAAGCAGAAAACTTGTTTTGACAATTTACAGAAGGCAGTTGCATCTCTAACACACAAAAATCCCCTACTTTTAATGATTCCTGTATATCTTGCATTTTTTTTATTGGACATTATTTCAGAAAAGTAAAGCAAAACTGACTCATCTGGATAACAGATCAGTAGATGCATTCAATGTTCCTTGTTCCTATTAAGTTTGTTAAATCCAAAGGTCTCTTGTAAATGCCATAAAAAAAAAACAAGTAGAGCCACAATCATTCTAAGGCAGAAAGATGTTGGTTAGAAGGAAATTCTACTGAGAGGAATTAACTAAACATCTTTAACCATGGTAACACTTTTTCTACCTTTCAAGAGACTTAGAGAAAAAATGAAAGGCTGAAAAAAAAAACTTACTAGAAAGAAACAAATCTGAAGAAACTCGTCTATCACAGTCTATCACAGGTTTCAAAATGACTATCTTACATTCACAGGAACATGTCTGAAGCTTGCTGGTTTTGCTTTGAGCTTGAGCATATTTTCTTTCAATTTCTGTATCATTTTGATTTTTCCTTTCCTGTCTGCTTGTGCTTTAAATAACACTCGATGGCCTGGAAAGATACAATGTCAGATTTCCTGAAAAGGGACTGTGATTTTAATATCAGCAGCATCTGATACTGTGTGTTTCCGGCAGATAGACCAGAAACACCACCTGATTTTCTGCAATTATGCCCTGGATATTAAGCACTATCTAAAAGCCTGTCACGTCAGAAACTTGCTTCTCCGTGCCAGGTAAGCTAAGGTCTAAGAGATTCTTTTTTTTCTGGGAGGTTACTTTCTTTTCAAACTGCTTCTCTGAGTCAGTCTGTGCTTCTAGGTAAAAGCACGCAACTGAACATGAAATGAAACTACCGCCCAGGCAACGAAAAGGAAAGGAAATGCAAAGCTACTTCTTGCTGTGCCAGCTACGTTACATCTGCAAAACCCACCAGCGTAGCACACCTAGGGCTGCAGGCTTGCAAGACCAGAGCATCGCTCCTATGAGGGAAAGATCTTCATCGCAAGAATCTCCATTTCTGGAAGACATATCGATGTGTTGAGAATAACATTAAGCTCCAGATAGTCTGCGGGTTGTTTTATCTAGCTCACAACTGTAGCAAGCTTAAACCAAAGCATTTCTCAGCCCAGATTCTATGCTGCAGAAGCAACTATCCTCTTATGTCAGCACGGAGCAGGATCCCCAAGGAACTATGGTAATGATAATGTGGAGATCATGGTGGATTTAGCCAAATCCTTGTGTAAACAGGATTTGGATGAACAATGTTGAACTGATTTATATGGTTTGATACAACCAACACCATCCAAAATCTACATCAAGACAAAATAATCAAAATCCTGGAGTTAAAGCAGAAGCTATGCTCCAACCTTTAATCAAGATATCAATTCCCCAGAAAGGGATCAGTTGAATATTTTTTTTTTAAATCTCAAGTTTTACTCTTGTCTGTTTTAGTCAGTTAAAGTTACCTCTCAGATTCCTGAAAAGCTTCTGTATGTTGGTGAGACAGAATAGCCAGAGAGGAACCTCACACAACTACCAGAGCACTGTGACACTAACAGTGCTCAGGTGTCAGCACTGCTCCAAAACACTCAGAGCAACAGGAAGAGGACCTACGAAGCTGCACAATTTAAGAACTAGCTGCAATTAGAAGAAAAATATCTTTTACAGAGTCAGGATATCCACAAAGCTCCCTGGAAATACAGCAAGGGGGCAGGTAGCACCTGGGAATGCTGAAGGACTGGGGAAGAGGGCTGATTTATAAGAATGCTTAATAATTTGTGGTAGGGAAACAATTTTACCAATGAGATAAAATTACTTCCCTTTGTTTATAGTTCTAGGCTATTCCTGTGTTGTCAAATGTCTCAGAAACATGAGTTGGCCTTTCTGAAGGCAACTGTTCTTGTTTAGAACTGAGGAAATGTGGATGCATTTTCCATTTGCTTAGTTTTTCACCTCTGCTGCTTTTCTAGTATTGTCTCTCTCATTTGGTTTCACCCGCATCTTTCATTAGTTCTGTTCTCTCCGTAATCCTCTTCCACTCATGCCTGTTCTTTTATTTGTCTCTTTTCTCATGACTCTTCTCTTTTTCCCTCTTATTTTCCTGTTCTCTTCATTAGACATTGAAGAGAACAGGGTTCATACCACTTAATTTCAGCTTAGCAAGTTAGTTTTCCTAGTTAAACAATAGCAGTAGCACCTAGAGACCGCAATTCAGAACAGAAACCTAGTTAGCATAAATCTAAATACCCGCTCAGAGGAGCCTGTCACTCACTCCCCCCGCGAGCAGGAAGTCTCACCTTCTATCTTGGGAACCTAGAGGGAGGCAGCCAATCCCCCAAGCGCCCACTCCTTGAGCAGCACTTAAATCTTCCTGAACAAGTCACATCTCTAATAGAAAACACTGTGCAAACATGAATTTTATTGAAGATGATTTAAGTTCAAATGAATGACTCGCCCACATGCAGTCTGACTGAAGAAACTTTTAGCGACCTGCAAGCATTTGCTTTCCTTGCCATGTGAGAGACTTAGTAGAGGAGCGGGGATATTGTAACGGTTCTCCACTGGGTGCACTCAAACCTATAGGCTAAAATGAGTCTAAGGCAACAGCAAGGCAGCGTATGGGACTAATAGGCAAGAAATGCTGCATGGTACTGCAAGTGTCTGAATCATTGAATCATTATGGTTGGAAAAGATCTTCAAGATCATCAAGTTCAAGTATAAACCCCTCACCTCCAAGCCTGCTAAACCCAGTCCCTCAAGCACCTCATCTTGGCTTTTCTTGAACACTGCCAGGGCAGAACAAGTGTATGTTCTAGCCAAGATAGACCTACACGCTATGTTCTTCCACAAGGCAAGAGGAGAAAAACCTTACATTGTTCTGTCACTTCTTATAATTCCTGAAAAACAAAGTAGAAATCTTCTGCTTGAATGAAAAGCACAGAAATAGAAATAGAAATGGATTCTATACAAAACTATTCTTCTTCCTACATCAAAAAGTTTTTATTAACACATATGATCCTCAAAGACTCGCCTGTCTGTATGACAAGTGATCTGCAGGAATAAATTTCAGAAACTTTTTAAAGACTGCTTCAAAGTCTTAATTTATAAAGCAATTAAGAGAGAGAACAATTTATATCTCACTGAGTTCATAACTAGCACTGAGATTCTTACAAATCATTGTCACATGGGAAGAATTTACTGGGACTGTTGGACTACCTTAAAGGTAATTACTCTTGTTTTACTTTCTTTCCTCTCAGAATATGCTGAGCAGGCACTGAAATATCTCACACTTTGACCTCATATTGGATTTTTTTTTGTAGCTTGGCATACGCTCCAACAATTTAGCTGAAATTGTAAAAATATATCAAGTTATTTTTTAGTTAAAAATAAATCTCGTCTGCTTCAACCAAACCTTTATAGGTGTACTGATCCCAGTTATCTTCTAATATCATTCCCAAAACTCAAAACCTGATGAAATAAATTTTGTTGGCTTTCCATCTTGACAACTTGTATTAAAATTGCAGCCTGAAGCGACTTCTGACAGCTGAATTAATAGCTCCTGCGCAGAACTTAAAATGGAAAAAATGGACATTATCTACAGCATAAATATCAAGGTTAAATTCTGACAGCAGCTGAGCCTCTCAGCAAGGTTTTTGCTCACATGTGCAGTTTCACTGTGTTTTCAGCAACCAGTGTTTTCTAAATTCCATTTGGAGAGCATCTTCTGGTTTTACATGAGATCATATGAAAGCAGTTCTTGAACTGCTCCTGACCACTAACAGTACTGTTCCTAGTACCACCAGTAATAGGCTGGATGTGTTTAAAGGCAAATTCGCTTGTGACTAAAAATGAGACACAAAGTATATGGATGCACAGCATTGATTGGAGAATCAGAAGGCTGTTTTACAACACAAAACAAAGATCTGCATTTCAAAAGATAAATATCTTAAATAAATGTAAAATATTTTTCTCTGTACTAAATGATATAAGAGTTAATAGAAGTAGAAGAAAGGGAGTATCCCTCTCTGCTTACCCTTCCCTGCAAAGTGCTCGAAGTCCACTTTGTGGCAAACAATTATTTGTGTGTGGAGACCACAGGACACATGTGATTTAGGAGATGTCATGTTTATGTATCTGCAACTCCTGGGTTGGCCCACAGGCATTTGCTCCCCATGTGCTCCCATGTCCCTAAGGACAGGCTGGCCAGGGCCTTCCACCCAGGTTTCACCGTGGTTCATGCGGTGCGTACACACGGCCAAGCTTAGTGCAAGATGTCTCTAACACCTTCACAGTGATTCTCCAAAAGTCTATCCATTTTTTAACCTGTTTTAAAACACAAAGAATACACAGTTCTCCAAAAGCAGATCAGTATTTCCCAAAAGATGCCAACAGATATGCTTATCTTTACGTAAATTTATTTTAATGCTTCAATAAATTTATATATACACACTTGTTCTATGGAGTCTTCCAGTATCTATGTGCAACATACAACTGTGTGTCCATGAGCATGTATGCACATTTCCAGGCTTAATTTTTCAGTGCAAGCCTTAGCACTTCAAGTGAAGATTTCCGATAGGAAATACTAGAAGAATACTTCTCGTTTCATGCATTAGTCTTTCAAACAGCCTTAAGAAGTTATTTAGCCCTTTTCTGAAAACATGATCCTTACTTATGCAAATGTACTATTTCCTGTAATTCCTGAAAATTTTTCTGCAGCAAAGCTTTCTCACCTCTTTTCAAGAGTTGCATTACTACTACTCTTGCAATACTACTTGCTTTAACTAAAGACTGTTTCTGTTTATCTCTCCAAGTTCAAATAAAATATGCCATCGAACACAACAAATCAGAATTGACTCAGAGAAAATATGTCACCATTTTTATACTCATTTGTTTGCAATACCTCCGAATTTTAGTGCAGGCATCCAATTCACTGTAAACATTATTGGGTGCTGATTCACTCCCTGCATCATCTGTTGGGTTATCTGGAACACCAGCTCTTATGTACTTTAGTTCTGCCCTTCTCGGCACATGCGTGGGTGTTGAGAAGGCCTAACACCGTCTCACAGAATTAAGTATTTCCCTGGAGGTTTTCTTTTTCAGCGAAAGGATTAGAAGAGTAATTTTCTATATAAGATGTGGGGCAAAAAACCAGAATATCATATAAAGCCTTATTTGGAAAAAAAAAACAGCAGTAAAGGACAGTTCCTTTCGCTTAGTGCTGTGCCATCCATTTAAAATACTGTTCTGCTTTAAAACATTTAATATATTAAGATCAAGATAATAATATGTCATTACTGTACGTACCAGAAGGGATAAAGGAAAAATCAAATAAAATGGACCTATGAAATACATATGATTCATGCTAAGAATTACTCTATTATAAAATTGGCCAGATATACTTTCAAAGACATTAAGAAGTTAGAAATTTTTCTTTAATATATATTTGTAACAACTTCTCTGAAATTTTCCTGGTGAGGAAAAGAACATGACAAACTTTCATTTTGGGGGAAAAAAAAAACATCTTTTTTTAGATTAAAATGTGCAACCAGACTTATCTTTAGCTTCTGCAATTATTAGTAAAGGAGATACTCTGAAAGACAGGGATATGCTTCCTGAACAGTTGAAGAACACCACATCTGTGATTTATCTGAATTATCACTCACAAAAACAGCTGTCAAATCTTTAAAATAATGAATAGCTGCACTCTACTCTTGGAGATCAGCTTTGCATTCTATGCACTCTTTTCTCCTTTCTTTTATTTTTCTATCTCCCCTTGAAAGCCATAGTGGCATTGAGCCAACCAAAGATTTCTGGATATTGTTCACAATTATATACTTTTTTAAATTGGAAGTTTGATTTAGAATTACTTTCTCCCCTTTAAAGCAATATTTAATAACATCTCTAGACCTAATAAAAGGCAGTTTTTGGAGAAGAAGAAAAAAAAAAGCTAGGGAATTAATATTTTTTCCCAACCTAGCACACCTTCCACCAAGAAATGAAATACAGTAACTCCTACAAATTCGTGCACCAGACTGAAGTTAAATCTTGGGTGGTGTTCCAAGACATACTTGGTGAACATCTGTTCTACCTCCTGCCTGTTACCCAAGCGATCCCACACTTACCTTCCCTTGGCTCTGCACTTCTCACTATTTCCCTGGAATTTACACTGAAAATTGTTTCAACCACGTGACTAGATTTCAGCAATTCAGGAAACTGTGTGGCTTTCAAGGGGATAGATTATAATATCTGACAATCTGTTCTGCTTCAAGGTCCTCATCTATTGAAAATAAGAGAAGTTGAACTAGCTTTCAAACTGCACGTTACTTTCTCGTGCTCAGCTGTTCTAAAGAGATACTAGCTTCCCAGTTCAACATTCTTAAAATACTTCTCTTTTTCTTAGCTACTCTTTCCCTCATGTTTTGCAGGAAGTTCCCTCTTTGAGGCCTGCCTGTTTTAATCCCTCTATGAAACAAGAGCAAGGACAAGTAGTTTGCCTAGTAACACTTCTGGCAAATCCCAGCTGCTGCTAACAAGAACTTCAAGAGTTGTCACCAACCTATTTTAAAACTGCACATTATGTTTAAAGGTGGATGGGGTGAAAACACATCTTAACAGCTCTTGCAAACAATACTGAAGATTCTGACAACAATACTCACCAAAATAAATCAAAGAAATATAAAAGATGTAGACATATGGTGTAATAAATATTCAGTTCTCTAAAAATTCAAAAATATATTCCAAGGAATCAGCAAGAAGTCCAGAAAGAACAAAACATCCTCCATGAAACAGAAATCCTACAGTCAGATATGCTCATCCTATTACAGGATCTCCAAATTGTAAATAAGAAATCCAGACAGACACTTTTGCAGTAGTCTTAAAGGAATGCTTTCATGTACGGTAGACAAATTTAAGACTATTATTACTAAATGTTTTATTTCTATTCTGCTCCTTTTTGCCAACACCTGGGAGTTGAATTAATGCAAAACTTGGAATATAATACCTGGAGTAGCGACAGATGCAGTCACTTCCTACTAATCCAAATCCTTGATAAGAAAAAAAAAATTGAGATAAGAAAAACAAATCCTGCTGTCAACTGCACTTTGGAGTCGTAAGAGCAAACATTTTACATGCTATCACGATAGCTACCAACTAATAATTATAGGGCAAGCAACACTTCAGTCGATATAGCTGCTTCTTATATGATTTCCTCCAGAAAGATTTGGATTAAATTTCACTCTTTTGGCAACTAATAGATTTCATGAAGGTTTGCTCTGCCTTCCCCTTGAGACAGGACTGAAACATGGGAGCAAGCTGCCTTTACATACTCGACTCCTCAAAGTCTTTGTAATTCAATATATATTTTTAATACTTTCAAATAACTGACTAATGATACAAAATTTTATAGCCAAAATTTTATTTAGCTATACTCATTATTCAAGAATAGTTTATTATTTTATGGTGACTGAATTCTGGCCCAATGAGACAAAGGTACCATTGAACTGATATAAGCATATATGTCCAATAGGCACTTCACCTATAATCCCTAATTAAATTTTTATAATGGATAAATGAAATGTATGTATCTTAATCAAACTTAAGGGTATCCTCATCTCACTATCAGCTGAACAACAAGTTCCCAAGAACTTGAGGATGATACTGAGAAACAGGTAAAAATTAGCCTTAAAGCAGCTAAGCACTCCAAAATAAGGAGTGCTATTAAGACATTTATTTTCTAACATACTGCCATTTGCCAAAAAAAAGCTCTCTCACAATTCTGTTGAATTTTTAAGCATTTACATTTAAATATGTAAGGGTTTCTCTAATTTGTATTCCTCTGTTTTCCATTTCTTAAATATCTATATCACTCCAGTTAAATGGAGAGGAATGAAAACACTTTCTTTTAATGCCAGTGGTGTTACGCCAATTTTGTAATGCTCTTCATTTCAGATCCCATTTCTTGCAAGAGGTTGCAAAAGGGACTGTCAGAAAAGCTTTTCCTTTTATTCAGTTTCATCCTCTGAATTTGGTACCAGCTACTTGGTAATGAAAAATGTATGCAGACAATATATTTTGTTTTGTATCAGTTTGTAAATATTCAAGACAAAGCCACATGAACAAAAGAGATTACTACAACTTTAACAAATCTTCATCCTTTTATAAAAGCCTCATACTGAAATTGTATCCCCCTCTGCCATTTGAGACTTTATATTCAGTGAATTCCTACTTCCTAAATTACATTTTCTCATGATACAAGTGCATAACTTCACTGTGTAGGCTGGAAATCTGGTGGGAAAAAAAACATTTTTTAGAAATGTCGAGTACTATCTGATTATCATTTTGTGGCAAGTTTTCCGCCTACATTAAAACCCACAGATAGTAAAAGTCAAAAGGAGCTGTGTTACACACCAGCTTGGATCCAGAGGGAATACAATTACAGCTTTTGTACTGAATTTAGTGTTTTTTTAAAATCACTTTAGATTTCCAAAATTGAGCCAGGAAACAACTATATTTTAAACTGTGTGTAGTATATTATAATATATATGTTTCACAGCAGACGTTTTAAATTCTCCTAGTTCCTCTGAATTTGGAATATATCAACTGCTCTACAAATGTTATACTATTTTTGGCTGCTTAAATATATGTAAAGAATGCTCTTATTTTTTAAAGAACAGATACCACAGGCCTCTGAAATAAAATGTACGTTTCAGCCAGCACAAGGGGGTATCTGATCTCACTGCCTCTAGCTGTGTCACCAATTAGCTCTTGCATCGCTGCGAAGCTCAGCTTTCCGCTCGGGAGCAGCGGAGGCTCTGGAGCGCCCGTGTGATGCCTGGCATCCTCACAAGGTTGCTGGGCAAAAGGACAAGCTCCTTGCAGAGCAGCATCCAACCCAAGGAGAAGCAGTGTCCACTCAAAAGGGAGATCTGGCTTCACGAGTTCCTGCTCATGTATTTGAGTTCAACATACATGCGAATGTAGCCCTCAGGATTTTACTTTAGAGGATCCCGGCTAAAACTCTTTGGTGAGAGCAAGCTCCAGAGTAAGTCCTTTGACTGGTATAATACAAAATGTTCTCTTGAAAATAATAGTAGTTATTTCTCCAAGGCAATTATACATGTTTAAGCCATCACAACTGAGGCAAGAGTGATTAACTTGCATAATTGTTAGTTGTGCACTGTGGTTTCTGCTATTCAGCTCAGCGTGGTTTTAAAATGGTCAGCCACAGGCTGCTAACTAATATGCACCAGAAAATGTGGAAAACACCGACTTTCCCTCTCCTTTTATTGCATACACATCCTCAGCACTGCAGGAGATGGATGATAAATGGAAGCAGAGATGACTTTCAAGAGCAGTCCTTAGATATCAGTTCTATTTCCATCCTTGAAACACCATATTCTCCATACTTCTCCATAGTATTATAGTTGTCTGGTCAGAGTATAAGGAAATGTGATTAAAAATTCCCTGAGGGTGTCACATGTATGACTTTATATACGTAGCTAGATATAGTAACTTCCCTAAGATCTGTGCCTGAAAGAGCATCAGGAGAGGCTGTGAATGGAAGTACAAAGTCCTACAGGGAGGGATGCTGCAATCCTTAGAATAGAAATTTTAATGAGGAACACTGAAATGTATAGTGAAACTGGAAAAAGAAGCTTTTTCCCAAAAATATTCTTTTTAGTTACTGAAGATCACCTTATTTCAAAATTTACAGATGTGTAAATTTGTTATGATTCAGAAATGCTAAGAGGAGAAACAAGATGATACGATGCTCTTCCTAATACCTCCCTTCTGCTGTACCTTCAAGCAAGAAGAAAGTCTAACATGTTGGACCAACTGTCCTGGAGGGTGATTCCCAAACCTCATGTTTCTGAATATCTGCACTCTGAAGTCTCTTTTTTTTCCTACTCATTTTATCACTTAAAATTGACTTTATTTTAGATGAATCTAAATAGATTGCTCTGTATTTGTAAGAGCTAGGCTGCAAAAGGAGCTCATCCCTGTAATTGCTCCAGTGGAAAGCTGCCCTGGTTGCAAGGGTGAAATCTCACTGTTACTGTCACTGTGGGTAATTAAGACCAACAACTCTACTCCTCAGCTAATTCTGTTAAGAGCCATTCTTGCCATTAAGCACATTGGTATTAAAATAGGGTATCTTAAATGAAGGTTCTTTGCATTGATCTCTTCAGGATGCATGACAAAACATTAAAAATCCCTTGTGTTGAATCAATCTGAGCAAACAGCCAGCTTGTGTAAAGGGCACAGAATCATGAGGAGCCTGGGGCCAGCGCGTGGCTTCTGCTGCTGCTGCTGGGCAACTTCTCTCCCCTCCCTGTCCCCAGCCTCCCCGGCTGTAGGGGTCATGCAGGAAAATACCTGCTGTCAGCACCCAGATCCTTCCAGGAATGCACATGACAGATCCAAAATGGAGAGAATACAGAAAAGCACCTCAAGTACAGAATTACACATTCAGAAGCTATCCATGGGTTTAAGCAGCACTTTTTAAATCCTCTGCTGAAGGTGTCTTGAGCCCTATTTTCATGGCAGCTGAACATTTATAGCTTCAGCTGAATTTAGCAAGAGAGGTGGGTGCTCCGAGGCTCTGCAAATCAAGGCACTGCTCCTGCAAAGGCAAAATGTTCAATCTGAATCACTTAAAATTGGGAGCTGCTCTTCAATTTT
This sequence comes from Crypturellus undulatus, assembly GCA_013389825.1. NCBI lineage: Eukaryota > Metazoa > Chordata > Aves > Tinamiformes > Tinamidae > Crypturellus > Crypturellus undulatus. The sequence continues at coordinate 171,882 of VWPW01032551.1, forward strand.
GGAAATAATGTAAAACAAACAAAGTCTTGGAATGAAAAAGGAAAACCCAAAGAGATAATATTGCTCTAAAGAACTTGTGAGGAAGAAAGCAGTATTTTAAAGCATATTTAATTTCTGCATCTACAGAATCTTGGTATTTCATAGCCTTGGGGATGTGCCAGAATGTTGAAATGAAGCAAAAATCATTCTGCCAAAGTAGCTGTAACAGACAACAGTCTAATAACCATCAATACGTTAGTAAGAATAAGGTCTTTACATTTATTTTGGAATATTTTTGAATAATAGAGCTCCTTGTAAGATTGTTAGACAGTTCATTATAGTAACATTTCAACATTGTATGTTTCTGTGTGCAATTTATATTCACCAAAAGATCTATTTTAACACATGAAAAGCCTCCACTAAAACTGGGTATTTAGGTCATCTCTATCACTGCAGTGAAGCGTCAGTTATTTTGTCTGATACTCCTAGCCAGGCCACGATTTGCCAAGAGTAATGTTTTCAGTCAGTAAACTGTGGCAAGTCAATAAATGCTGACTTGATTTAACTTGAACTGGCACCAAGGCTAGAAATGGCGAGGTAGAATTTGCATCTTCATTGTACAAGTAAATGTCCCATTTTGTGCCTTCATGAGGGCTTCATTTTTAGTTTTACTCACCACAGTTCAAGGATCAATGCTTAACTGAGGCAGGAAAAGAAACATTAAGGAAATTTCTTCTCTATAAAAATTTCTACTTAATTAATTCTCTGTGATGAATTATTACATATTATGTTAAGTAACATATACAGAATATGCTGGACAGTGAGCACAGAGTTTAAAGGAAGAGAAGTGGCCCCTGAGGCTGGCAAGCAGAAAAAGTAACACTCAGTTCGCACTTGCAGAGGATAAATCAGAATCTTCTTCCCCCTCTCTCCATAGGGGGCAGCGCTCGGAGCTGCTGGGAAAGAAGGGATGCAGTGACCTTTGGCAACATCCTCCTCATGTTGGTGTCAAGCAGAGCAAAATCCAGTCATTGCTGCAGGGAATAGGAATAATCAAATGTTCTTTACTTGCATGGGATAAGTCTTTGCTTCTATAGTATGAATGCTTATAGATATAAGGAATCTGGGAAAGTGGTAAGGGAGGAAAAGAGCACATAGTCGCTGGATTGTTTTCTATGCTTGCCTACTGTTACAGGACTCAAATGTTCACAATCTTTTGCAATTATTTTGTCAATTATAGAAATAAACCAAATCCAGGATTTTATAAGCACCTGGATGCTAATATATGTAAACCATAATATTCTAAAAGCTACTGAACTGTGGATTCTGAAATTTAAGTGCCAGCAATTAAGTCTGCCGGTGTTTGATTGTATTTTTACACAATTTAATTTGCCAAGCCACAAACTATATCCATGTAGGACATCAGTCCAGAACAATAAAAAGAATGCAAAAAATAATTACATACATAAATGGTAATATTTGAGATTGACAGATACACCCATTAAAATTGATTTCTGTAATGTAATGAACTTGTATAAACAACCCAAAGCCTGAAGAAGGACCAATCACAAGTTATTAAAACCAAACCAAGCAAAACAATCCTCAGTAGTTTATATTAAGGAGAGACAACATCTTAGGTTGGTTTCTAAACAGAGAACTTCAAGCAGTTGTGCAGGAAGGCTACCATCAGCCTCCTCTTACAACTTTCAGATACATAAACTCTTCAGCATTTGTTCTTTGATTACAAAATAAATCATGTAAGGTTCTCCCAGCTTCTTCCACACTGATATTCCCAATAAATTGTTCTAATGTACCTAAGTCACTAAATGAATTTCAAGTCCCCAATTCCAAGAAGGGATGCTCTTCCATCTGACATTTTACCTCACATTCATGAGCCCTAATCCGCTTTGCCGAGCCCACTGGGCAGTATAACTCGCAGCCTGCAGCAGCAAGCTGCTCTTTATGCTCTGCTCATGCTCCCTCACAGGCTGCATATGGTTCTCTAACCAGAGCCTCTCAGGACTCTCTTTGATAAAATAAAATCCTCTACACACACAGACACAGAGTGCTATACTCCCCACATCAATACAGATAACCCTCTGTTTTTCCTAACTGTCAAAGTTGGTCTAAAAGCTCTTCATTTTCACTACTCTCTGGATTTTTTTGGTCTGTAGATAACTACTCTTTCTTTTTGCTTCTCATTTCTTGAGTATCAAAAGAATGTCACCAGCAAAATTTGCCTATATTCTCTTCAATTAGCAAAACTGGAGCACTTCAGCTAGCAAAATTACTCCAAATCTACCCCCTTTCACTAACAGGCAACTAAATTATGACTTCTCTCAGGTAGTAATACTTCTCATAATTTCCCCAATACTCTGCATCCATTTAGTGATAGTGGAAAGCAATGATGCATCCTAAACTGCAGCAGCCCTGACAGTAGCATAGTAATACACTTAATAATCTTCAAACTGCTTTCTTTTGTACAAGACAAACAAAGAAATCCATTTTCTCAGACCTTTCACGAACTGCACATTTTGAAACTTCAAGTCAAAATAAAGGGCATAGATGCTGTGATCAAAGTGCAGCTTAATCCATCAGTAAAACGATCCAAACAAAAGCCTGAACTAGCAAAATGACAGGAATGCAAATGTTTAGGGTGGAATTTTCATTCACCAAAAGGAGAATGTTCTTTTCAAATAACTGCAGAGAGGTGAAATAATAAGCAAACATTAAGATGTTTATGAATTCTCCACGACAAAATATTTCTTTGGCAAAACCGTTAGAACCCACTATATAGCAAATTGAGCTTCAAGGTAATTTTACTTCACTGCTGCTAAAGAAAGTGCCAGATTGGCTGGCTTATGGAATTGTGAGATAGTGTTAATTTTTTATGAAATGGCTTGTGCTTCTAATTAGTTATTTAATACAATCAGTGGTGATGTAGCCAAGTGGAACAGGTCTTATTTACTAACTTTAATGAGATGGAAAAGTCACTGTCAAGTGCCTGAACTAAGGATGAACTTGGTTCATATTATAGTAATATAAATCACACTTATTTTATTAATAAGGAGGTAAAATTATATTCATCTGAGATATACGTATTGGTCAGTTGAACTGAGTAGTCTTTACAGACTAACACCTGATTTCTAGCAGTGTCCTTTATTAAAGATTCTTCTTGTCTCCATGAGACTGAGAAACTTGTAAAAATCATTTTTGACAGATTTATTGATCCTTTCACATTGGCAGCACATGAAGATCAACATAGATAACCTAACCAGAAGGAGGTTTTTGATACCAAGGGTTTTTGATACATGCTGCATGTAAAGAGCTTCCTAAAACACAGTCGGTATTACAAGCAAGAATGAACCATTAAGAAGGTCTCTCAAAAAAGATTTGTCTAAGTTTGAGCAAGAACATGTAGCCACATGGCTCCTGGTGTCCACCCCTGAAATCAAAGCAACAAGTCAAGAGTAAACTCGACTTAATTCAAATGCAGGTCAAAACCAACATTTTTTAATATTACATATAGAGTTGAGATTTTGAGCCTTGGGAAACAGAATGGATAACAAAACTGCCTTAACTGAATACTTTGCAAAGCAATAGCTATAAAGTATTGACTTTCACCTACATACAGGAATTAAAATTAACACTTAATAATTAATGTGTGGCTTAATATTCCCTGGCAGAGTAATATCTCCAGGGACACTTGGTCTTCCCACCTGCTGATTCATTACAGCCACACAGGGATCACTTGGCAGTGGTGAATGATTACACAGCCTTGCCGGGCCGCCTAACCTACAAGCAGAGATGAAGACAGGAAGCGTCTAACTACAGCTCCCCTGGGGCACCAAACAGGCTGATTTAATGCCAAATCAGCTCGAAACATTTGTGTTGGGAACTAACACAAGTTTCACCTATTGATATTTTAAATCAAGACTGAATGATTCAACTTCTCAAAAGTTTTTTTCAGCTATAAACAGTTTTCACTAAAACTAAGTAATTGCAGATTGATTTTTAGTAATTACTATCTTTTTTCAAAAAAAATGATATTTTGGGCAAAAAAAGTATTATTTTATTAAAAAAATCTAATTAAGCTATGTTCACACTGCAAAGCTATAAAATTAGAAACAATTAAATAATATTTAAAATAATTACGTATTTCTGTCACGGGCTCAAAGCAGATCAGCACACTTCTTCAAAGAGCAGGCTTCCAAGACAGTTCACCCTACTGAGATTAATGCTCTACTGTTTTAACATTAACATTGATTAAGATTCTAATTAAGCAAAGGTGGTGCTTTGCCACAAGAAATCTCATGTCCATTAGAAGATATGGTGAAGAAATACAATCTGCCTGCTTTATAAACCTAGCAGTGATTTATGGAGCATTTCACAGTGCCTCTGCATTGATCACACCATGAGTTGCTCTAAATAGTCTCTCCTTGGGCAATATTAAGGCTTTTGTCTTTCCTTATGTAAATTTTGCAGTCTTTTGGAGCATATACACACACTAAAGAAAGATTTACACTGAATCTACTTTATATTGGAGCTGTTTTATATTTTCATTCATCGTAAGTTTTTTCCATTTTCTTATAATGCCTGTGCTGCTTATATTGAACAGGAACCGATATGTGACCTCAGAGCCTCCTATAACTCAGTACTTGATTCATTCAGACCTAAAGCACATAGGCAAGAGTAGTAAAACAAATGCAGGTATAAGAGAAAAATACTCTCCCACGCCTCTAAGTGTTTTTGGAGTACCCTAAAATAATTTTAGCATCTTGAAGACTGAGGAAGTGAAAAGCTTGTGAAGCACTTGAGAGAAACTTATCAAATTATTATAATACTGTTAACAGTCAATTTTCATTTCAGTTTAAGAAGTTAAATGCTGTTTCTAAATCTTAGAACATATATCTATAAATTACCTGTTCACAAAAACAATGAACGGTGTCTATTTCCCCAGAAGCTTTAAAGTTGTGTGAAAACATACCATTAAACACCCCATATAAATGCTTCTGTTATGATAGCAGTGACAAGCAATCAACATCTAGGAAAGCTCAGCAGAACATGACTTCCAACTCCTCTGTGCTTATATGAGATGATGATATGATGATTAATGAGATGGTGATATACTAAAGACTACATTTTCAACAAGAATCCTGCCCTAGGAATGTAACAGGTAGGGTCCAAGAATTAGAGAAGAGAGACAACATACTTGTGATGCATGACCCAGAACCACGGCATGGAGTCACTAACAACACACTTTGAAAAAGTACATGTTAATTTTGAGTACTTGTCAAGATATTGAATCAAGCACCGATGTTTCGATGTTTCTATAATCTAATTTTATTTTAGTAACAAATGGTATTAAAAATGAGGTTTATCTGGTATATCTGAAGTCAGGTTCACAGAAAAGTAGAGGCCAAGTCTACTTTGGCTGACTTGACCAGCTTACTAAACAAGTAGGTGACTGAGACCAGGACAGACCTTGTTTTCTTCAGTCCAAACAAGTCTCATGCACATGGATTCACAGCATTTGGCTATTAAAGCACTGAAAACTAAAGCAGGCTACACTGACAATGAACTGGACTTCTGTAGAACCCTTAAGCCTCTCTACACTTCTACCAAGGGAATTCTTGGGATTCCCTCCTAAACCTGGAAAGCTTTCAGGATTCCTGAAATTCCCTTGTAACTGCAAGGTACCAACAGCTTCACAACAGGAAGAGTCAAGTGCAAAATCCCTGCAGATTCTTTACATGGAGGTAACTAAAGGTAACACACAAGGTGAGATTTAAGTTAAGCCAGAGTCACAGGTGGTTAAACAGGTAAAATGGTCAACATCTGAAGGCCACCAACATTTCCTTCACTAGCTGTAGACACCTAAAATGTAAGTGTCTTTGGATGAGCTAGTTATCCCAGGCTGGTTTCACAGTCAACATAGAGAAGAAACAGGCCCATTCAAAATCTGCTTCAGTTCATCTATTTCAGACACCTCCTTAGGATGACATGAATTACAGCAACTGTATTCACTGGATTGTCATTGATCATAATCCCCTAGGTGATTACCTCAGACTTACTTTTATATACTTTTCTGTGATACCTACTTTCAGTTAAATAACACCTGGATATTTCTTCTGTACTAGAATCAAGAATAAAAACTAGATTGCTTAAGACATGAAGAACTACTCAGTCAAAACTGGAGATAATATGTCTGGATTAACTTCAGAGATAGTGTATTTATTTCTGTCTATGAAAATGTGAGAAATCTGAAATATCAATGCAGAAAAAACTTCCATACTAGTAAGATAAGATCTCTTTTTCTCATTATTGAGGCTTAACCACCACCTGTTCAGAGTATTTGGGAATGAGCTGATCCCAGTGCAAAGTTGGTTTCTTACATTATCCTAGCCCAAAATTGCATATGATCAAGTAGGCAGCAAAGCACGGCAAAGTGCCCGGGTCTCCCCTGTAGTATTTGTCCCTGTACCTTCTGCCAGCCTCCACTGGGGCAGTCCCCATCAAAGCTTTGGGTTTAAGGTTTCTCAGTTCAAATATACTCATTTCTCTGACAGAAAGCAGAGCAGCTCTGCTGTAGCATCTCACAGCGGAGCTTCGCGATGCACACAGAACCATCCTCAATACCAGTGGCATTTTACAGCTGACACATTTCTCAGATCTAACATGTTAGAAAAATCCAGAGCTCTTGTTTGATATATCTGCCAAAAGGAAGTGCAAAAGCAGGCATCTGCAAGCATTAGTGTCTTCTGTCCTTGAGTTGATCCAGCACTTGAAGAGAATGTGAAGGATTTAATTTAGGGCACTGTAATATGAGCGTATACCAGGAGGGCTCTTCAAATCTACAACCAAACCCTGCTACTTGCAGGATTTATTGAAGCTAACCTTAAAATTAGTTTGGCTTGTATGCCTTTAGTGCGAAGATTCACTCATGGTTCTGTTGTATCCCATTACTGTCAGCTCTATCCACCTGTTCCAGGACAAATTTCACTATTCTTTAACACAAGCCACCAGACTAGCATAAAATGATTCAGATTATTTTTTCTTTTTTCTCAGCACTGCAAGAAATATCTCACTATATCTCTAAAATACACACTTGCTTTTCATAGCTACATAGCATCATAAAACCATTCATATTAATTCCACGATTAACAGCAAGTACTTTCTAAGTCACTTCTAAGTGCTGAACTTCCAGGTGTCAGTCATTAACCCAAACGCTCATGACTCACTTCTGACTGCTGTTCATCTCCTGTCTGTTGCCACTAATCTTATAGGTCAACTGCGTCTTCTTTTTCTATACCGTCCACACCTCCATCTTTCACATCATCAACTATCCCCATATTTGCCTTTTGCATCACCATCACATTTCTTGAGAAGGTCTGTCCAGCAGTTTCTCACTGTCCTCATAGCTGTGCTGTCCACAACTGTCACTAACATGTCCTCTGGGCCCAGCTCTCTACCTCCCTTCCATTTCTACAGAATTGGTAGGTATGGAAATGTTACTACCCATTTAGACTGAAATTACAGAACTGCTCAGAACAGTTGTTTTATTTTAAAAGCATTTAAAGCTCTGAAAAATATTAAATCTATAGACACTAATCCAGTAAACACAAGTTAATGTAGTTACACTTCCTTTAATGAAATTTTACACAAATTGCGTGTAAATCAGAATACTCTTATTTCATTACAAAGCATGTTTTCTTCTAATTTCTAGGCCTCACTAGATGATAAAGAGCGACAGGAGCACCGTTTTTTTCCACATAACAAAGAACCAGAAGTCATGCGACTGGCATACTTACTTTCTTCTAAAGGAAAAGAGAAAAATAATGTGATCCATCACAGTGAATACTCTACATGCCTTTCACCAATAGTCTAACATTTTAACAGATCTTCTATGAGCTCTAACAAACAATAAAAAATTCCTGTTAAATCCCACACTCAAACATTCAGACCTAATTATCAGAATCTTAACATTTAAGTAGACTTACCAAACAAGAAAATATGCATTTCTCCTAATTACTGTAAATCCTGCTTGCTACTGTTTTTCTTCCCTAGTAAGCATTTGCTAAACTTAGTTTTTTGTGGAAACAAATCCCTTAAGAAAATCTAGAAACTCTCTGACTCTAAAAGAAGTTTGAGGATACCACTTCATTACTTCAGTTCTGGCATGCACATATCTAATAATATTTGAAAGCTCTCATCCCCTCCCCGCTGGAAATCTTTCAATGACCTGAATGTGTCGGAAAGCGGGAAAAACAGATGTCCATGTTGGAAAAAATATAAATGAGAAAACACTAACTGAACTATTTATTGTGCCATTTCAAATGAAATATTTTTGCAACACTTTAGTAGATGCTTAAAATTGTTTTCTTGGCTGCATTAAAAAAAAAAAACAGGCACACAATGTATGATTTTGCTATATAAACTGTCAAGAAGCATCATATCAAATACTCTAGAATACAAAACCATAGATAGTTCTGCCTGGAATGTCAGATATCACAACAAAGCCTGATGGGAGAGAGAGAGTTTTCTCCTATCGAGGAAAATTTGATTTTCAGGAGAGGTCACCACTAGAAACAACAGATGAATAAGTTTACCTTGAAAACGGAAATACTTTTTTTAAAATTATTATTCAATTGATTTCCAAGTTTCCATACATAGCTTTAAAAAACCCTAGTTTAACAAATCTTGATTAACTACCAAGAAATAAGAAAAAAAATCAGTGTTTCTCTCATTCCTGCAAAATTGAGGTAACTTTTATTGTTCATTTCTTTTCTAATTTAGAAAGTGAAGTTATGATGGCATGACGATGAACACAAGCCCATCCAGGAACCGTGAAAACTAAAAGCAAATGGAAAGTTAAAAGGAAGAAAATAGCATGTTATCCTTACTTTTTTTCCTGTATCATTTAAGACTAGAAAAAAAAAAAAACAAAAAAAAAACACTGCTTTCAGGAGAATCAATTGCAGGATGCCTGGTCTGAAGAACTGCTGAGATGAGGAAGATGAGGATTAGGATAACGTAACCCACTCACCTGCCTGGCTTTGGGGCATTGTTATTATTGCCCAGCTCCTGTTTGTGCCGCTGTGCAGTAGCTATTCCACACCAGTACAGCCAGATGTTACTGAACTGCCACTGTGCAGTTAAAATTCAGTTACAACATTGACTGAACAGTCGCAAAAGAACCTCAGCAAACAGGCTCGTCCCTCTTTATATTGTTCTGCCTGCGGTTGTAAGAGATACTTGCACCTTTGTAAAAATCCATGAAAAGGTTAATCCTCTTTACCACATTTTCTAGCACTACTATGAGTAATTATAAGCACAATATTTTACTTGAATCTAACAACAACAAAAAAACCCCAGAAATTCTGAGGCTTCTGGAACAAAGAGATTAACATTCTTCAATTAAGACAGGAGAAAGCTTTCTTCAAATTGAGTTGCAGTCAGCACATACTATTGCATCAGTTCAGAGATTAGATGTGTGGGTAAACTGGTTTCCAAGGTAACCGGACTAAGCACAGGGAAGTCATCGGAGTGATAAGTAATTTAAAAAATTTAGGAGGTATCATGCGGAAATAGAAGTTGAACCCTAGCTATTCAGATAAGCCTAAAATGTACTCATTTTACATGACGATTAAAGATTATTTATGTTTGAAGTGTAAAGTGCCTATCTATGCAGAATACTGCAGGTCCAACACACGGTCAGAGGAGACATGGCCTTTAATTGAAACAGCTACAAGCACAAGCATGAAATCAAATTCCTCAGTCCTTATGCAACTCCAACTCCCTCTAAGCTCACAAGGAATATTTTACTGCACTGCTATGAGATAAGATAAATCAGTGACATATATTAGGGGAATAACGGGAAATTTGAGAAGTGTATGAAACAAAGGAGATGGCTGTCACATGAGTTTTAGGCTTTTACAGGTCTAAAGTTCAGTTCTGCTACAAGCAGCAGCACTGAAAATACACAAACTCAACAAAACTAAACTTCCTTAAAGTCTTGCTGGATTGCTCACACTCTCTTCTGGCATATATTGCACAACATATATCAATTTATAGTTTCAATCCACATACAACTTGAATTTAAGACAGAAAAAAAAAAAAAGATCAATGCTTATTTGCAGAAAAGGTTTTTAACTGAAGACCTATATATAAACACACAAACACTAACCTGGAAAGAAAATAGTGTTTGTGTAAAAATGGGAAATCAAGGATTTTGAGAGCGACAGTCAACAAAAAGTAGGAAAAAGGTAAATGCCTTAAAAAGTAACTGGAGGAATGCAATGCCCTCCATGCTGAGAGGAGGGCAGTGCAGCATCCACTGGGCAGCACACGGATGCAGCGGGAGGCTGCAGTGCGGAGAGCCCACGGAAGCAGCTCCAAAAATCTCCTTTTCCACTGCAAGCAGAGGGGTGAGAAGAGCCTTTGGCTGGGCAGAGGTGGCAGACGCGGGAAGGTGCTGCCAAGCGCCTGCTGTGCAGTGGCCGGGCAGGATTCCTGCCCTGCGGCCAGGGCGCAAGGCCCCCGCGATGGGGAGGTCTGCGGCGACACAGCCTGCGCCCCATGCTCTGGCCTGGGCAGCTGACGGGATGCATCTTAAAGACACCACTGTACAAAATGCATTGGAATTATTTGTGTTACTCTGTACTGTGAGAAACTATGGCAGTTTTGTTTTTCCCATGATCCAAACTGGATTTCTGAAAGCTTTTGAAAAGACCTGGGAAAGAAAAAGCAGCTCACAGTATCTGAAATACTTTTCAGTGCTGAACCCTGTAATCTGCTTTTCAATTTAGGGAGAATATACTTAAAGCAAACTATAAAAATTCTGGGGGCTTCTTTAGGAATATGAGCTAAAAGAGCTTTGCTAACTTTAGATTCAATGTAAATAGTCCTAAATCACCTCAGATTGTCCTATGCTATTATATATAAATATATTTATGTACTGATTCCTCATTTTGCAGTACCAGAAAGAAGTTTGATAGAGCAGCAAGATAACCGTGCATAAAAGCAAGACTCAGACAAAAAATTCATCAGGTATAATCAAGTATAATGCACTCTCAAAACTCCTTAAGGAATACAGCAAGGCATGCATTTTCTTAAGATATCCCCAGAGGAGGAGGGAAAAAAAAAAAGTCCTTTAAATAAAAAGGTCTTTAAAAAGGTCTTTTATATTTTAGCTAATTAGTGGCGGAATGAAAGCCTGCAGCACACAGCAGTACAAAATAACTCAGGTAATTATTTCTTCCAGGTATATGATTCTTCATCAATGGGGCAGAGTGATTTTGTTTGCCAGGTTAGTGGCTCACACTTCCCTGCCCTTCCACTCATAAACTAGCACAAGAAGAGTCACAATATTTGCTGTGTACACACTCTTTAAGGCATCACCTTGAAAAAAAAAAGTCAACATGTGTAAAAGAAGTATAACAGCATACAGCTGTAGAGGCAGCATGACATAAAGATTAACCAATCATCTCAAATAACAAGAGAAAAATCTGAGATTCTTCAAATGTTACTCTATCTGATTCTACCTCTGGCACGCAGAGAAAAACACACATTCGTTCGGTTGCACGTGCAGGATCTTAGATTATCAATTCAATCATGAAAGGGATTTTTTGTTCAAATCAGAGGCTTTTCCAAAATTATTACTACATCCTTGATGACCCTAAGTAAAATGCTTGGAAACCATCAAGTTCTGTGAAAAGCAGTATTGTATTCTTCTTCTATTATGCTGGATTCTTCTAAAAATTAAGATAATGGATAAATAAATCCACAGAATGAATACATATTTGAGGGGGTTAGGCAGAGGAGAATGGCGTGACTCTAAAATATCGAATATCGAGGAATATCGAATTATTAGAAAATACTGCATCCATGCAATCAGTGTCCATTTAGACAGGCTCAGTAACAAGAATTTATTCGGTTGAATAAATGGTTTTATGTAATATTTAAGTAAGATAAGTATATGGCTACATTACAAGGCAAATTAATCTTTTATTGAGTGTCACACAACTACAACTAGGCTGCTTTCTGTACCAACCTGTCTCATTTAATTCTAATTCAGGTACATCTAATTTATAATGCTGTCTGCAGCAATATATATACATACCCCCATGACGCTCCCTCCACGTTTAAGTCTCTTTTGTTTCTTATATGTCTAGGTAGCTTGATAATGTAAAACAATGGGAAGGAGTAAAGATTCTGAGAATTGTAATTCGTTTCCTACGTTTATAGGACAAGCATATAATTACAGCTCTGACAACTGATATTTTCAAACAAGTATCGAGTCACCTTAGACTGCTGTGGAGAAAAGAGTTAGCACTACCATAAAAACCACTAGCAACCCCAACTGCAGGTTAAAAACTGTCTTCTTTTACCTCCTCCATATTCACTTCGGTTTCAGTTCTGCCAAAGCTATCGCTGACAATAAACCCACTTGTGTCAGCAAGAGTTATCTAGGAGGCAGAATTTTGTCCATGGAATAATACCCACCTTTTCTTAATTTCTGCAAACACGTTTCACAGCTACTGAAGAGCCAATCAAATGAGTCATGGATGGTTTGGCGATGCTGAAAACTGCATCTTAAATCAAAATGCTGAAGGAAAATAGATTAGGAATTCAGACATGAGGCAAGCATTTCAAAAGATGTAGCTGCAGTTCCTGGCCTTTTTACAGATTTCGTCCATACTTTTAGGTAATGACTCATACTCAAGTTTCCCCAAAACATCCAGATCCTAACTGCCACTGAGAGCATTGGTTTACCTATAAACCAGTGCCCATGTAACTGGCACTGGTTTACAGGAGCCCACTGTGCACCTGTAAACCAGTGCACAGCTTTTCAAAATGGCACAGTATTTTCCTTGTGAACTGAAGGTATTTCTGTGTTATGAAATCAATTCAGTATCATAAGATTCGCATAGAGCAGTAAGTTTTACAAGTCGGCATAAAAATGTCAAGGTCTCTCTTCTATTGCTATCTCTTCCAGTGATCCCACTTGCATAACTGAGAGTTACTTCCTCTTCCTTGCACTGTCTCTCTTTTTATTATGTTATCTGTTGGGCTTTTACTTGGCATTATGTTCCACATTTGAATTGCTTTACAATAGTAAAGCTACATGTTACTCTGTCACCTTCCAGCTACCACTTTCAAATGACACAGTGGGAGAGACAATGTGGGAAAAAAAGACAGTTTTCAACTGACAATGCAGTCTAACAGCCCAGAAAAGAATCCCAGAGTCTGATTCCCCATTTATTAGCACCAACTACATCCAATAAAGTACTTCCTGTTTCATCACTTGGTCAAAGCAGAATGCAACATTTAGGTAGTCTATATTAAAAACCCAGAGGTAAGCACCTAATAACTAACTAACTAAAACCCTAAAGGAAGGTAAGCTGCTTTGGGGGTAGTATTCCACAAAATAAGCATGCACTCTGACCAAGCCCTGCTGCAGAGTCAAGAATCACATCCTGAAGCACCACAGTCTCTGACTTACTTTACTTTTAGAGCTCACCTCCCTGGTAACAGCTGCAAACAGATGCTCCCTTCTGCTGCGGACTCCAAGCCTCAAGCTCTCTTCTCAGTGTAGGTGACTGCAGCATTTCATCAAAAGAATGAAGAAGATCTAACTCTCCTTTTGAAAGCTATCCAAAATATGACAGAGATGCATAAAAGGCTGAGTAGCAATTACTCTCATTTCATTCTCTTTAGGTTAAATAGCCTGTTTTATCTATTAGTTCCTTAAATACTTCATTTTAACGAGTCTTGTAGCATATCTCGCAGCCCAAGACTGACCTTAGTGTTGAAGGGAACGGTGTAAATGCTAAGGTACACCATCACTGGCACTGTTGCTTTTTCCTTTCAGCTCCAGGACCCGAAAATTCTTTCAGTGTAAATAATTATTCTGGTCCCAAGCTAAACGGAAGGAAGTAGGGAGCAATTCTTTGCAGTTTAACCTACAGCATAGGACATAGGTAGAAACTCTCCTAGATGACGATGGAGGTAGGTGTGTGTCTTCTTCCTAGGCATTATTCCAAAGATTATCTTTATTTTTTCAATTTCTTTTATTAATCATACTCACAAACCTGAATTTGTATGAAATTTGATTCTAGATTTCCCACACACCTCAAAAAAGCCCTCCCAGCCGCTGTGGGCTGATGTACACACACCCCGAAGTCACTGTGTAAGCAAACCCAACAGGGAGGGGCAATGGTTCTTTGACCTTCCTGCTGGGCTTGCAGCGCTGCCACGCGCTCACATGAAGCAGTTCTTGCTGCCTTGTGATTAGTTCCATCAGGAGCTACTTTCAACTGAAGACACTTTCATGAAGTTGACACCATTTATTAGAAATTGTCAACCAAACGTATTACTAAAAAGCAAATCCTACATCAAAAGTACTGAAAGTTAGGCACTTTAAATCACTAACTACCTTATTAAAGTGGCTTTGTATTCCTTTCTGTACCTTTCTATAGTGAAGCTGTTTCTTGGAAAACAGTTCATGCTTTTGTTTTGTTGCTGTGAGATCTACCTACGTGAAGTAGGCACGTGCTGACTCGGTGCTCCTCACGGAACGAAAGGAGCATCCCAGCAGGGACTGTACTCAGAGATCTGGCAGCATTTTCAGCCCACTGCTTGGGCCCCTTGCAAAACAGACTGGAATTTGCAGGACCTGATGCTTTGGGAATACAGTCAGAGCAACAAATAAAGGCCACTGCACCACATAACCATCAGATTTGTGTTTATCATCACAGATATCTTCCTGTCGCTTCCATTTTGCCTATCTTCTAGCTGATTAGTTGCTGAAACTCTCAAAAGATTGTAGACAAAGCTATAAATTTTTCCTTAACAATGATATGAAACTAAGAAATGTATCTACACTGCAGATTCAATATAAGTGTAAGGCAAGATGTAAAGTAGATAAAACAGTCCTCAATTATTAAACTGATTCTGCAGACATCTCCACATGGAACTTCTACATTGCTGGGATATCACTAAAAAAACATCTATTGAAAGCACGTAGTTCCATGAGGTGGATGTTAGGTGAAAAGTATCCAACAGTATCACTCACTGACAGGCCTTCAGGACAAGCAGCAACTGCAGAGGCAACTCACAGAGATGTTCCCCCTCAACTTTATTGCCATAATTACGTTTTCATTTTTAAGAAAAGTTCCCATAAGTTATCTCTATTTTTTTTTTAAACAAGAAGTGCCATTCCACATGATTTTGCAGTGCTGCAGCACTCAGTTTTGTATGTCCCAAACTTTCCCACCCTCGGTTGCTTCTTATATTTCACCTGCGACGTACATCAGTTTTGCAGGTATCCTTGTGAACAGCCTGTTCACTAAAGGCAGAAGAACAGAAAATTCATCTATAAACTTTAAACCATTGTCACCACCACTGCACCGCCTGTACGCTTGCTCCATCTGGAATGCGTGGCGCTACTTTATTCCCTATTCCCTGTGTGCAGTTCAGCTTCTGCAGTTGCCCCGACGCTGCGGGGCTGTAAGGCGAGTTTCCAGGACGGTGCTTGGCCCATCTGATAGGGCACAGTGTGCAGACACACGCGCTCCGAAGCCTTGTGCCGCTGCCAGCGCAGGGTTCCCTCTCTGGCAGCTACGGCCACGTGCGCGATGCATATCAGGAGCTGGCAGGAGCTCTTGCGTGCAAGGTCGGTCAACTGAGCCACAGCAGAAAAAGCTTCTGTTCTGCATTATCGCTACGGAAAATTTGCTATCAGTGCTAGGAAGTTAGTTTCCTGATGGAGTTCATGATAGTATCATGACAACGGGCTGGATAATATCAGAGCACCAAAAATATCTTAATTCTAAACATAACGCTCTGGTATCTGCTTCAAATACACAGATTTGGGTAACAGCATGAACAGAGTAAATAGGATATTTCACATGCCATTTGCTCTACAATAGTATTTTTTCCTCTTTGGGAACTTACTTAAATCTGAGGTTTAAAATGGGAACAAAAAAAATCGGACCTTCATTTTCAGAGGAAAGTAATTCAACCCAGCCATTAAAAGGCAAATATTATTCCACAAGTCACCAAGTGGATTTGTATCGTGGAATTCCAGTGCTAATAAAAGACAAAGAATTTGTTCTTTTATTTCATGATTATAGTAGCTGTCTTGTTTAAAAGAGAACAAAAAACACCTTATACCAGAGAGAAGTCACACCATTCCCCTAAGCACCATTGCTGCTATACTCTCTGGCAGCCTTACTTTGCATTGCAAACATTCTTGCAGATAAACCAAGCTCCAAATCCTAAGAATTCTCATAGGAATCTCTCATCCACAGCTAGAAGAGGCTTAGGGAACACTGTGGGGAAACAAATGACATATTTTGTTGTCTCGCACAATGATGGAGCAAGTTACCGAAAGCAAAGAGTGGGATAGGATAGGAAGATCCCTGGATAAAAGAAGAGCAATCAGAGAATGAACAGAATTTACAAAGGAGCTTCTGTAGATTCGAAAAGATTTCTTTGTTCTTTTTAAGGTTTACATCCTGTGTTCTGAAATTATCTTAGAAAAAAAAAATATTGCCTCGTTTTATAGATTGAGATATGGAAATAAAAAAGTACCCAAGCAAAAGTTCAAATATAAGGAACGGTATATATTCCTTCTGGAAAGAAAGCAAGAGAGAAAAAAATATATAAAATTAAGAGCTATACCTCTTATAAAAGACTGAATCAAAATTTTGATGTAAAATTCAAACAAAATAAAATATGCAAGATTTACATGAAGTGATTGAGCATAAAAAAATAAGATGGATCATGAGACAAAATTATAGCCAGTTACACCAGCTGCAGAAGAAAACTTCTTGTTAACAAATCAGCAGAAATTAATGAGGAAAAAAAAGGAAAATTCGAGTTCATTTCTGAAAGCAGCCCTGAACTGCTATCAACAGCTTAACAGACACAGATGTAAAAGACAGCATTGCTTAACATTTACATGCAGCATACATTTATATATAGACCAGAAATTCAAAAAAAAAAAAAAATCTTCCAATTAGCAAATAATTTCTACATAAAACAATGAAAGAAACTCTTAAACTGACCATTAGAGGAAAAAAAACTCTTTTTCTTTTTTAAATGTAACACAAAATATCAAGTATTGGCTCTATCAAGTATCAAGTATATCAAGTCTCTATCAATATCAAGTATATGGCTCTAGAAAGCACAAATATAAAAGGATAAAAACCAGAACAATGTCCTAGGCCATCAGTAAAAATAACTACAGCCTGGCAAGTGTGCAGAATCAATACAGCAATAAAACTGAAAGAGAAGACAACCAGATATTACTATATTTGAAAAAAAATAAATAAAATAAAATAAAATAAAATAAAATAAAATAAAATAAAATAAAATAAAAAGTACAATGTTTCGATAACATCAGGAAGTCAAGGAAAAAAAAAAGGTAAAGAAAGGGTTTAATTGTATATTTAAAAAAATGCCTCACTGGGGGCACTGGGGGACTACTGAAGGTAATCGCTTAGATCTTAAAGAAGGCCACAAACCTGCCGGCCCTGCGGCTTCGTCAAACCCCAAACGCTGCACGCTCAGGACGACCCCCCGCAACGGCCCGGAGAGCGGGGCTGGCCCCAAGCCGGGGGAACGTTCCGGAAGCTGGAGCCGCACGAGACCTCGAGGCTACAGACGTGCGGGTGTTCAGGGCATGCGCCAACCACGACGACTGCACCGCGTGAAGTCTGCTTCAAGCAGACCAAAATTTAAGCCAAAGGAATGAACGATCAGCTTTATCCTACTCGTTCTCTTTGCTCAAAGTGCCAGTAAAAAAAAAAAAAAATCCCTTTGCCACTTATCTCTTCTCTGTTTTATAAATTGCTTTTAGTCATCTTCAAAAATATAAATTGCCCTTTCTTCTGAGAGTTCTTGAACTTTATGAAAGAAGCAAAATGCCTCTTTTCCATCACTATCAGAAGAGTGTCATAGATAAGGTGGAAGCTGATAGCAACTGGGTGCATTTTATGAATAATTTCAAATTATCCTGAAGTCGCACAGCACAATGAAATTATTTATCAATTTAACTGCAGATTTGGAGTATATGGCCTCAACAAGACATTTATGACTCTAATTCTAAACAGAGGCTTAAAAAAATAAAAGAGTGACAGGAATAAACATAAAACTATTATTTAGGTTACTGCTGTGTGTAAAATGTTAGTGTCCTTTGCTGCAAATGAACACGACTGCTCAGCAGTCATGTTGACCGTTTTAATTATCAGATTTATCATAAATATTTAACTGATAATCTTTGTTTAAATATTTTTCAAAGATCTTCAAAGACCCCTCTTTTAAACCGTTATTTTGATTGACAAATAGGCAACACTGGTGTGGCCCCATCTGCACAACAGTAAACACTGAAATGGTACCGCCAACCCCACAACTGGACCCACACCATTCTGGGTAAAGGTGTACGTATGGGAACATCCCACCAAATCACCAGTCACGGTACCATTCTGCTCTCAGATTGCAAAGGTTCCGTTAAATCAACGCAGCCACAAGTTCATCCCACTAAACTCGGAATTCCAAGTTCAGGAAGATGCAGTATCCCAACTGCATCTCCAGAGATGAGCCGGCTGCCACGGCATCGCTCCATACTCAGGACTGAGACTGCAGTTAACAATTAAACCTAAATTATAGCGAGTGGGAAAAAAAAAAAAAAGACTTCATGACAACACAGAAACAATCTAGGCCCTTTCTACCTAAATGCTTTTGTATTTTAGGGAAGGGACTATACATAAAATCCCGCTACATCTCAGAAACCTTTATTTGATCCATTACTCTCCAGGTATTCGCAGCGCTCTCATTATAATATCCCTACCTGTTTAAACAAAGTTAGTAACTACAAGCATGAAATACCTACTGGAACTAATGCACTATCTCTGGATTTACCAAACCCTGTATTCTTATAATTTGATAAATAACCCAATGTGAGGAGTCGTTTAACCTACTTCACAAAGAAAACAGTAAAAGAGTTAGTTAGGATCACAATTTGGCTGCTTCCTTTGCCAAAGTCCACCTCAGCAACATAACTTTTTTCCTAATGTAAATGAAGACTTATGGGTAGCAATTGTGCCAGGTACTTGTATTCAAAATACAGTAAGTTTTAGAAGTTATTTTAGATCTATAAGATGTTAAGGCCGGAAACTGTTTCTCTTGTAAGAAGAGAAGAAAAATCGCAAGTTGAGTATTTTTTTTTCCATAGCCTTAAATAGTAACATGAAAGCAATATGCAAAACATCAAGACAATAATTTTTGCTCAGCATGGCATATTTATAGAGGGGTGATACAACCATGCCACTACTTCAGAGAAAAAGGCTGTGCAAAGAAGAACAAAAAGCTACACGGTCCTGTAGCCTCATGCTCTTCTGTACCATATGGAAATGCTTACATCTCCATTAGTGTCCTCTGCTGTATTTCTAAATGACACATAATAGCTAACTACTGTTTGTGAGAAGTGCTCCAAATCCCTGGATTCATGAGATCCCTCCGGTTCACCCTTGTTAAAAAATTACAGTATATTCTGTTTGAGGAGTCTATACACAATAAATCCTACTGGATAGATTCCCAGGTTGACATCAATGAACATCAATGAATCCTTTAACTTGTAGAGAGGCAGAACTAACAGATAAGTATTTAAATATACCAAAATCAGAGTCCACCTGATTATAAGATGATTACAGGCTTGTAAAGATGATTACAAGCTGGGTAAAACCTTGGGATGTTTGTTTATCATTAAGGACATCATCTAGATGAATTGGACAGCAGTTTCATAGTGCTGTTTTTAAGGACCTCCATAGTTTACTGCTTCTAAAAGAATAATATGAAAAATAAATTTGAAATACAGAAATTCATCAAAAAAAAATGCACTAGGTCCACATGCAGCATAGGATGAATATTAAGATACTCTTTCAACATGAGCCAGCATTTCATGCCCTTGAGATTAAGCACTGAATACTGAGGCAGGCAGAAATGGCAGAGAATGAAAAAATATAGATGTACTTAGCCTAAAAAGAACTGCTGCACATGTGATAATACAAGGCAGAGTCACCACAGCTATATTCTCCATGCACACCTTACACTGACTTTATTGTATGGAAATAACCAAGTGATCTGACAAAACTCTTGAAATTATTCTAATGACTAAAATCAGTTTGCACTCTACTGGAATACTTCTCTCTATAAAAAGGGAAACTATGGCATAAAATGAGAGCTCTTGTTCTCCTTAATTTGAGTAATGTCTGGTACCTTTTTTAATATGTTCTTCACGGCCTGTAAGCTCAGAAGAACTGAAGGAAATTCCATCCTTGATGAGAAGTAACAGACACTATCAGACAGTACAAAATTCTACTAGGAACACAGAAAAAGAGACAGGAATTGTCTGCATCATCACTGCTTGCTATTACAGTTCTATAATCCTAGCCGGGAAATGCTCAATTCTACCTTAAAAGTGAAACACTGCCCTTTAGCCCTTACGTGCTTTTTCTTTGTAAATATACTAAAGATGTAATTAAGTTATTTTTCAGACTTCGTCATCCGTCACTGAACAAAATAAATTTCTTAAGTCTCCTGTTTTATGATAGAATTAACCAAGAAAAAAAATTAAGAGAAGCAAGTTTCTGCAGCTGTTCTTGCAAACTCATTTTTCTTCAGCAGAATCCACAGGCACTTTCAAGATGAGGTCTCCTTAGTGAGCTATAAAATGACATTACGAAACCCATTTCGCTTCATGTATTTAGAACATCTTTTACCCTCCTCACAGCTGCGTCACTCAGCAGGTTACTGCCGTCATTTGGTGCTGCAGAATGGCTTTCTCCTTAACTCTCTTCCCCTGGGAATGAATCACCAGTGAAGCCTCGTATGCCATAAAACCATCTCCACTACCCAAGACCTCCCAGTAATCCATATTTTACTGCAAACCTTCTGTGCTTCCCCACTTGCTGTCACAAGTCAGCATCATTACCATGTTGCTACTTTATGACAGGACCACTGAAAATTTTAACAAGATCTTACCAAAAGCAGAAACTAATCGAGTCTGACATATTCTACCTCTCAAATTTGCTCCATAGATTCCATTTTTCCATTCGCTTCCTTGCCTCTGATTACTTTTGAAAGTTCTTCTACAGCCTTGCAGAAAGAGAGACTATCCTCAAGCTGCCAGAGCCACCTTTCTCCACTTCCAAAAAAAATGGCCACAGCATTTGGACTTCTGCACTTAACTATCATCTTTGGTTTCATAGTGCTCCTTTTCTTCTGAAATCTTTGCTACAAAGCCTTCTAAAAAGCCTTCTGAATCCCAACCATCCCTTTACAAACTTGAGCACAAGGAACGTCTAGGCTTTACCTTCATTTCCTGTAAAAAATTTCACTGTAAGCCTTTCTACCTTTACACATCTGTTCCTCTCTTAATCCTGATTCCATATTCAACATCACCATCTAAGCTAGAAATTAAGGCTAAATAAACTTGGGGTGATAGCTCCAATCACAACGTCATGCATATTGCATAATGCCCCACTTTCTTCTTTTATTTTAATGGATAAATAGCTTTTTACAACTTGGACTATTTTCCTTTACAAGGTCACACTCAGCTTGACATCTGGCAACCTCTTACTCTCACTTTGAGTTCAAACTCTGTGATTCTGTGATTTCTGAACAATCACTTTTGCAATTCCCTCTACGCTCTTGGCTAGTTTCTGATATTCTCTTGGCTGACTTTTCTTCTACTCAGGCCTGCAATTCTTCTGTTCATAGATTCTAGTTTTTCTTGGGTGCAACTTATATACAGTTTTTCTAATTCTGAATCAAAACAGCTCCAAGAAGCCTATTGTTAGCTCCCTTACCTTTTGGGTTCAGTTAATTTCAAACTATTTCCCTACAGTATCTCAGCCTGTATTAGTGAAATTCAAAACCTTTAATTTCAAAGCCCTTAAAAGTCAAGCTGTGTACACCTCTGACAGCAATCATTCAATCCAAGTTCAGTTTCTACCAACACCTCATCTATAATGTTCTCAATGCTTACAAAAGTGAGTTTAAAACAATATTACTTCTGTTTACTTCAATAACGGTAGTAAATAAAACTACAACTGAACTGCAAGCATCGCATCCAGAAATAACTCTGCTCTAGAACTCTTAGTGACTTTTTGGGGTGACTTACACAGGAGTTAATTTATCTACAGTGTACAAAGCAAGACAAATAACTCATTCTCCCTGTTGTACTCCAGTAACTATGTTTTGTACAATAAAACCCTTATACATCTTAAGCTTTGTGTGACAGATCATCCAATGAAAGCATACAACTCCAACTCAATGATACACCTCAAATACATGATAGTCAGGTAGAAAAGACTTATCTTTTAATATCCAAAATAGCAACCTGTTCTAGAATGCTTTATCCCTTCACTGTTATTCTTCCCTTGACAGCATCCAGTCTGAGTGCTTAATACTTACAGGGAAACACTTACTTCTTCTCCCTTTCCATGATAAAAATACAAAAAATGGTTCTGCCATGGTCTTTCATAGCAGATGCAACTGGAATAAAGAACGAGGTCACAGAAATGTTTTATATATTCAAATGCTAGAGCAAAGAATCTGTTTTAAAATCATCAAAACTTTTATAAATAATCAAATTTAGTATGACATTTAATATCTGCAGTACAATTTATTCTGTTACTACTTAGTCTGTAGAATTTCTTGTGTTTCACAATACCTGTAAAATGTATAAGGACACTTTCTGTAGCAGAATATACATGTTTTAAGCTACACAAGCATTTTCAAGTTCAGTATTTCACACTATTTTACAAGTTGAAATTAATGGAGCTGTCAAAGTACAACTTGTTGCACATTTTACAGGCATAAAGGTTCAGTGACTTAGCACTACAGGAGAAATCTGTGACGCAGCCTAGGCCTATTTAATTCCTAGTTTCATGCTTTAGCAAAGAAAATACCTTCCATTCCCAATGTTTAAAAAAATATGGACATGGTGGCCAGAACAGAGAACCAAATTTAAGAAAAGGATACTATGACTTCAATGATTTCAGAAGGGAACTACCCCTCCTTGTTTTTCTGTACATGCACTGGGACTCATTGCGGTTGAAAGGCTCCTCAGGACAACATCTAAGTCCAACTCCATATTTGCTTATATAGAAGTCAAATAGAAGGTTGCAAAAGAAAGGTCAGTGGCAGATACTCATTTCTGCAAGCCGCCTTAAATGGTCTAACGGGTACCTGGTACCAAAAATAAGGCAGCAGTTGAAAATGCAGCCATCAGCTATTAAGTTTTCAGACATTTTGGACCTGGGGCAAGGAGGGGATGTGGATATTAATCCTCCATCCTAATTCGAGCAGGGATGGACGAAGCATTGCTCAGAAAGGGCTGTACTTCTGACAATTCATTTCCATTTGGCACAGTGTGGGAAGTGTTCAGCTAATGAACTGGGTACTGCAGGCAAAGCTTGCCCTATGAGCCTGCAGTGCCTCTGAACCCAGATAGTGCCACAAGAATCAAGGGAAGGCCAGTAAATCGTGGAGTTTCTGCTCCTTCTGGTAGCAAAGAATTCCTGACAAAACCATTTCATTGAGTTTTTCTTCTCATTACACTCATGCAACTTTTCCCTTCTTCATTTGCCTTGAAAAATGTCAGCTCTGCAGCTGTGCGGATACAGGGTATCTCCACACAGGGATGGAGCGTTGCTGATGAAAGCCACTCAACATCATCGTTATATAAATACTTAGACACTACACATGCCCATCTCGTTTAGCAGAATACAAACTCATGTCCACACACTTTTAGATTTTTTTTTTTACTTTTCAAAGCTTACTTGAGCCTCAAAATACAGGGTCCTTGAGACCCAAAACACATGTTCAGCTGCTTACATAAGTGATGGGATATTCCAAATTCCTAGAAACTCCCCAAGCCAACCATGGCCCTCAGGCAGACATGTCCTCCTCAAGAAACTAATTTTCAACAGAGACCAGATAAGCAAACAAATCCCATAATCCTAAAGCTAAGTAAATGTCCCATGGAGCATGGAATCTGTGATAGCAAAATTACAGCTTGTACAAGAGCAGAATTTCCTGTAATCATTCACTTCTGCACTACTCCTTATAGGAGGTTTCTAAGTAACCGTGTTTTTTCCTTCTCAGATGATGAGCTGAGCTGAATCTTTACAGTTTATTAATACATCCTTCTACTTTACTAGTTCCCAAAGTCCACAGAGTTTCCCCTATAGGAACAGGGAAGATTTCCCTCAGTAGCAACAAAATCTTGTTGCTCTTCAGTCTCAGCTCTCTTTTCATTGTATTTACTACACATCTATTTGAAAACTCCTTTGAAAATGTAGATTAACCATAACCAATCTGAAAACATCTGAGTGAATCTTTTGAGATCCTCAAGTAACAACTTTTAGGTAATAACTATCCACTATCTACACATTCCACAATCCAATTTTGTTATAATGTGGAAGAGGAGCAGAGAAACGATATTTTGAAAACTTGGCAGTAAACATCGGGAGTGCTCAACTGTTTGGGTTGGACTTTTAGCACTGCTATCTAACACAATTGGTAAGTAAAAATTGCTTCATTTTAACAGAGGATCGATTTTCAACCATCCAGAAAATACTCCCACATAGCTCGGTATTTTCCTCTCTCTCAGATAAGCTATGCATGAGGTGAGGTTTCGGGAAAGAGTTAGTGAAACAAGCTATGCCCAGTAACACATAAAATTACCTAGCACAGAAAAATCCTTCAACACTTGTTATATGTTCAGCTGCCAACCCCATAAAACAGGGGAGCCGAGGGGACGGTTTGATGAGCTCGTCTGCGGAAACAGTGACGGGGTACAGGGCACGCAAACCCCACACCCTGCAAACCAGTCAGGGACACATCTTGCTTGGAAAAAATCAAACATCAGCTTGTGACGGTGCTCCGAATTAGCGAGGCTGCCAGAGGCAATGCAGAAGCCCAGGGAAAGCTGCTTTTCCAAGGATTCCCGAGGGAACCTGTGGCTCCCCATCCCTTGCGGCCGCTGGCAGCTGGCCCGAGCTCGCGCTGCCTGGCACCGCTGAGGGAACTCAAGAGGAAGACCAAGAGCAGCTGCGAATTTTCCACAATTTTCGCTACGGTTCTTCTGCATCGGTCTCACTTCTGGTTTTCCCACGTGACTGACATGATGCGTCTGAGCAAGCATGGCCAAAAGCAACCCCATGGCTCCCATGGCACTTCTATGCTCTTCTCTAAATTCAGCTTTTATTCCTTTTTTCTTCTGTCTACAATGGGCAGTGAAGATGCTAAAGTAATTAAAGCAGCATTTATTTTACTTTGGGTTAGCCAGTTAAGAATTCTGTATTCCAAAAACCATGACATATGTACTCATTTACTGTTTATACACACGGTTTCTGAGTGCTTTTTCTTGATTGACTATAAATATTATTTCATGAAATGTAGTGTGAACTGAACATAGCAAGAAAATCTCAAGAAGGAAAAAAAATATATAACTAATTAATAACTGAGAGAGAATATATTTAAAGTACCTGTAGTGGGTATCTTTCTCTTGAGTAAAAACAGTCTGATCACAGGCTACAGCAATATGCTTAAGTAATGTCACTGTTTTACCTTTCAAAACAGAAAGTGTTAAAAAAACCTATCATTTCAAGAATAATATCAGTGTAATTGTTTTCAGAATTCCTATGTACTTGAATCATAGTAAGTTTTACTGAAGAAACTCCTGCCCACAATTGGTAGACTTTTCAGAAAACAGAAGAGTCATCTTGCCTGTTAATGCACCATGGGGGAAGGAGGGAGGGAAAAAAAGGGTATTCCATAATCCTTCATAATTAAAGCTTTCTCTACTTTCTCCCCAAGAAAACTTCAATAAATCCAGTTTAATTACAGGAATAATCTAGAAGGAGCACAAACACTGTTAAAATTTTTGGTCAGTGATACAAGTCTAAAAAAAAATAGCAAAAAAACCCACGTTATTTTGGCTCTGCTTATTTTGCTTTAGTATAAAAATGGTCTTTCAACAGCATGAAGAACAGAAGGCAACTTCCCCTGCCCCGTAAACAGATGTGAAAACCTGGTTGCTTCACTCAGATTAAGATTTCCTGATACAAGGACACGTATCAGGAAATTACCCTTACTTAAATCACCAAAGCAGAGATTTTTAGGTGACATTACTTCTCAGTTTGACAGTCAAAGTTCTTTCAGTTTTAAGAATTTTGATTAATAAACTCATACAGGTAATTTCATTTCAGATTCTTCATTTCAAAAGTATCCCACCAAACATTTCAAGTACTCCAGCATGTTTGGCTTTTAGGAATAATTTCTGGAAAAATAACTATGCTTTAGCAATGTTCATATAATAAACACAGTTCAAAAGTAAAATACTTTTATACTTAATCCTGAGACTCAGTTGTGAAATGCTGTTATAATAAAACACTATAGTAGTTACTATGTCCCATGCGGAAAATACCTGAAACTGTCCATGTTCTTAACTCTAATTTCAAGGTACTTAAAAACAAGCAAAAAACACTCTGCAAGAAACCCACCATTTCTTAAGTCTTTCACCTTTCTGAAGCCCCTGCTGAACTGGCATATACTAAACATACATGAAGGTGTGACCAAAGTTCAAACAGCTAAGATACTACTAGAAGAGATAATATTGCTTCAGATAGATACAAAACACTAATGGTCATTCCCTAGCGAGACAGAATCACTCTCCAACAGCACGCTGTATTTCTTGACATGGTGTTTCAATAGAATAACGTTAAAGCACAGCTGAAGCGAGTTAAAGAGAGGCCGGCCAATCTAAATAAGTTAAAATTTCAAATGAAAAAAACCAACCATCAAGGTTACCAAATACTTCCACATTTCACATATGACTATAATTTGCAGCCACATAAATCAGAAGATGTGTGTTAAAATTTCGGAACTTTGCAAGCCTCGCTGTCATTCTCCATGTCTGCTACGTTCATCAACCATAAAGTATGCCAGGAAAGGACACGAGTTCAGCAGAGCCTCATCGCCCTTGCAGCCCTTGAGATGATGCTCACTCACTGTAACAAAAATGTGTATCTGAAGATGCTCTGCAGTATGTTCAGAGCCAATTGTCCAAACCTGCTTCAAATAAGTTGCATTTAACAACGAACCAAATAGCAGAGAAAGAGCGTAGGGAGCTTTACCTTAATTGGAGCGCGGCTAAACTGTATTTTTCTGTTTGCTGGGATTTCATCCTCATCTGGCAATCCATTAATTTCAGAGTATTCCATATCAGGTTCGTAACAGTTGTTTTCGTCACTGTCATCCTGATCATCCTGTTCTGTACCTGTCTCTCCCCAGTCAGAATTATACCTGGATCGCACTCTGTACACGTTGTAGTCAGAGTGCATGTACACATGGGAGCTCTGAAAACTGTTCCCATCTTCGTTTACTTCCTTCTCACTTGTCTCATCATAGTGCGACTCAGTAGCATCTGAAACAGCATCTGCTGCGAAATCACCACCTGACACTGAATTTCTTGATACTTCTACAGCTTCAGGTCTATCAGAGACACCCTCTGCATTTTCTGACCGTTCCTTTTGTCCTAACAAAATCTGTGTGTCTGTTTTGGGCTTAATCCTAGCACAACTGCCCACAGCTCTTTCGCTGTCAGGGACGCTGGCCTGATCCTGTGGGTGTCCCACACAGTTCTCAGCACAGTCAGCCTCTGCTTTCTTTTTGATTTCCTCCGCTGTTTTGGAACCCAACAAAGTGCCTGTGGATGTCCTCTGCCTCGGTGTGGAAGATGTGCTGTTTTGCTGGGAGTTCTCAGCAGACACCAAGCTTGAACTTTGCGTGGCTGGTGGCGACCACGTGTTGGCCTCTTTCAAAGGGCTGAATCCCTCCAGGTTCGCAACAGGGGAGGAGATATCGGCGACGGTAGAAGACAGGTTTAGCGGATAGTGACCCGTTACAGAGTATTCTTCATTGCTCTCCGACTTTTCTAAAACGATTACGTTGTGTGAGTCTGTGTTTTCAAATACTGCGCTGAGCTGACTCACAGTCGGAGAGACAGTCTCTGTCCTTGGGCTAAGGCTGTCCAGGGAATCAGTGCTGCCTCTGTGGGATTTAGAGCTGCACCACTCATCCGGAAGCTCACTGGAAACCGCTTTCTCTTTCTTTGGGGAATAGCGATGGGAATGTCCCGTTTCATGAGCGTTTCGCTCAAACATCTTTCGAGTTTCGGTAAACTTGGAGTAAGAAGGACCATCATGGATAGTATCAAACCTACTAATCCTCTCTGAAACAGAAGATTCCAACTTTACAATGGAACCATCTGCTTTTTCTACAAATTCTTTGGGCCTAATCCGCCTCTGAGGTGATGGAGGGCCACCCTTCCCCCTTGTTTTGGGGGTAACTCCAGTGCTTTCAGTGGGCTCCATGCCCATCTGCATAAATAAGTTCTTGATCCTATTGACATTTGAGCCATACTTCCTGCCCCTGCTCTGAGAGGCCTCTCCTTCCTCTTTCGATTTCTGGTCTCCATCTGACTTGGGTTTGTCAAAGGTGCTTTTCAGCGCCTGGAACTCAGTCCTGTAGGCATTCCTATGAGGAGAGGCACTCCGGAGAGTGGATCTTTCTCCCGAAGACTCTGTTTTCATCATGTTTGTTTCGGGAGCAACGCAAAGCCAGCTCACATAATTACAGCGGTGCCGCTCTCGGCAATCTGTTGCACCCGAGATGCTGAGAGGGAAGCGCTTCGGCAGGGCCACACGCAGCAGGAGGGCCGGAGACAGGCAGCTCAGCACAGGCAGGCAGCTGTGGCAGAGCAGCAGGACCGCCGGCTTCCGGGGGAAAACGTGGATTTAACCTGCAACAGAAAGGGAGGCTTTCTGAATCATGGCATGCATTGGTATGTCTTTAAATCCAAGTGACACTTTACATTTACATAGCTACTTGAAATAATGTTTTCTGTGGAAAAAAAGAGGAAAAAATACAACCTGGCACTGCACAAAAAACCATGCAAACTCTGCTCACAAAAAATGTAGCGTGTTACAAACACGCATAGGAAAAACAAGGTGACAAGAGAAATGCCATTATTTTCATTGTACCAAACTCTTCTACAGCAAAAGCAGAAAAGGATAAAAAATGGACAGCAACGGCAGGCTCTGCGAGCCTCACACCTGCCCGCGGGGTAACTCACGCACAGAGCCGGCCCCGCTTCCCGCGGCGCTGCGCGGAGCCTGGTTCTCGCCGAGGAACGCCATGGTGCGGGAGCATCAGGAGCTCCGCGTGGGGACGGACGGGTCGCTCCCGCGCTCCCCCTGCTCCCTGGGAATAACGAGGCACCGGGGAAGTTCCCCCGCGCCGCGGGCACCGCTTCATTCCCGGCGGCCGCGGCGGCGCCCGGCCCCGCGGCGCGGACACGCGGACACACAGACATGGACACGCGGACACACGGACACGCACCCATCGCGCCGGGCGATGCGGCAGGACCCGCCGCCCGGCCGCGCNCATTCCCGGCGGCCGCGGCGGCGCCCGGCCCCGCGGCGCGAACACGCGGACACACGGACACAGACATGGACATGCGGACACGCAGACACGCACCCATCGCGCCGGGCGATGCGGCAGGACCCGCCGCCCGGC
>VWPW01032551.1:202042-234838 GCA_013389825.1 Crypturellus undulatus
CCGCCGCGGCCGCGCAGCGGGAGCGGCGGCTCCTTCGCTCGGTCCCTCCCTCGGCGGCGGTTAAAGCCGACGCGCGGCGCCGCAGGGCGGGAGGCAGCGCTGCCCGCGCAGCCGGGGCCCTCCGCGCCGGACCTGCCTCGCTAACGTCCTGTCTGGATGCTCTCGCCAGGAGAGGCGGTGGCACGTTCCGCAGTTCGGCAGTCTGTAAAACTGTCAAGCCAAGGAGCTAATGGCTGCTAATCGCATAGCGACTTGGAAGCAAAGTTCATTAAACTAATTGCACAGACGTCCAAGGAATGGCCTGGGGATGTGCCTTGCAAACGCTGAAGAAGAGTTGTTGCATATGCAGAACCAAGTAACCGAAAATAAACATGTAGGTTTGCAGCTCCACGAGCTCCTTTCCGTAGTGCCAGCAAGGCTGAAGCACGCGGGCCACAGACCAGAGTGTGTACGTGCAGATGTTGGTCCTCGGTAATCTCATTTGCACCACGGGTACAACGCGACTCGGAACATTTGCCTCAATAGAGCTTAAATATCTAGCACATTCACCAGGGAAAGAAAAAAAAGTCTTTTAAAACAGAGTGCAAAAGAATATTTCCATAAGAATATACGCTGAAGGGCAGGCACAGAAGCGAGGACATTTATACGCTGCTGGTAGTAAGCCTTGCACAGCTTCACACGGGCCAGGTGGGGCTCAGCGCAGGGAGCGCTCCGAGGGGGCTGCTGCCCCAAGGGCTGCTGAGTATTTACCCTGGTAAAGTGCTCAGCACAGCGGGGAGGAGGGAGATCAGAGAGGCGGGTAACGCGGAGGATGTAGGTACCTGCACTTCAAAAGCAGCTGCTGAAAACTCCACTTCTGAGGTGTCTCCTAAGCAGGAGGATGAGGGAACAACTGCTTCACAGCCGCTGCTGCGGCGGATCCTACAGCTGGTTCCCTGCGCCAGAAAAGCTACAACTAACCAGGATATTCACCATGAGTCTGAAGACAGCAAATAACACACCAAAACTAAGGCCCAAAGTATTCACATTTTTCACGAAAGAAAAAAAAAAAAGTGACAGAAGCAAATATTAAATAAGATGAAGTAACTGAAGCACTTTTGAAGAACCTAATTAGCACCTGTAAAATAATTAAAAGATTATCCAGCTCCATGACACATATTCAGAGCTGTAAATATTAAATCCTGTAAGGGATTTACTAGATAGAGCAACTTGCTGATGGAGGAACTTCCCACCAGAACAAGCACATAAGAAATCTCAATTTTTTCATGCCAGGAAAGGTTATCCATTATATTTATGTTACGCTTAAATGTCTTGCAAGTAGATAGCACAGAAGTTAAAGAAGACGCTACCTGCCTCTGACATAGAAGCCAGCAAAAAGCTATTTTGAATTATCTCACTTTCCCTCAATACCACCTCATGTTTACCACAGCTGAGATGTGCAGCAACTACTGGCAAGTTTATCTGCTCAAAGACAGCTTGGACCTTATTCAGGTGGTCACACTTCAGACACTGATCTCTAAAATATTCAAACTTACTAGTCATTGACAGAAACTCTTCATTTTGCATGCTGATTTACACAGTGCTTATGCTAAATCAATGGTATTATACAGTCTCTATAATTACAAAATGTATCTGGTTTTGACTCATGTGCCACTTTCTAAGAGAGACTCTTCATACATGAGTAGGGCCATCCAACTAACTATAAAAAAAAACAGCAGGAACTGTGGGTCCTTTTACATTTTCAGTATTTTTGTGACAATCCATTTGACTAGAGGGTATTTTTAGGCTCTGTTAAAGCATGATTGACATTTCTGCTAATTCCTGAGCAGCATTAGAATGCTGCAGAGCACACTTTGAGGAAGATAAGAGACCAGGTTTCTCCTTATTATGTTAGCATAAACTCAATAACTTCACTGAAGTTACGGAATTACAGCGCTCCCAAAGCAATGCAGGTTTCAGATCTGTTGAATCCGTACATGTGGTAGAGCGCAGCTGTCATTTTACTGCACCCAAGTAACAATTCCATTCAAATGATTCTGAATTTGCACGTATGAGAGGAGGAGAGACCCAAGTTGTTTAACCTGACAACATTGCTTTAAATTTTGCTCAGTTTCTTTTGAAACCAGTTTTGATGCAGCACTCCGAGGCTGAAAATAATTAATCTTCTATCCATTCATTCATGTGTGGATTATATTTACCTACGAACATTACTATCTAGGTGCCACTGATGGCTTGTTTTGAGTGACATTTGTGCTTTACTGAAACAGCAATGTACTTGCTCAGCAGAGTGGTAGTGCAAGTTTCCCTTACGGCCCCGTTAAGGACCTGTCTTGTCCACAGTAGCATGAGACTGAAATAAACAACAACCCTAACTATAATGATGTGTAAATAACCTCTAGTTTCAAACATCAGCAAATAAACAACAATCCTAGCTATAATAATGAGTTAATAACCTTTAGTTTCAAACATTAGCAATCTGTCACTGTGAAAAGTGTAATTCTTCTGACTGTAATCTCTCCTAAAGGAAGATATTAATAGTTAAAAATGGAAGCTCATTAATATCACTCATTTGGCAATTGCAGAAGGTTGTGCTGTTTCACACAGAACATGTCAAATTACTCAAAAGCTCAAGAAGAGTGTCTAAAAGAGCGTCTAGAAGAGGACTCTGTCCTGTAAGGTTGGTAATGATCACAAGACTTCATGTTTTAACAATTTATCAGAAAGGCAAATACTGGCATCATGAGTACCTAAGCTCAGATCAGTAATATGCTTTTCTCAATCACTGTAAGAATACTATCATCGCATTCATTTTTAAACATTATACTTCTAAGGTGTTTAAAAAATGCACAGTTACGGATAAGTAAAAGAGAAAATATTTTCAAAGGGGAAATGTATGAAAAACAACACACTAAATACAACTAGTTACACTGAGCTAGTGCTTTTGGTAAAATAAAAAGATAAAAGTCTTAATATTTTTAAGATCTTTAAGATAAAAACCTTAAGAATTTAAAATTACAGTTGAAAATTACAGTATTTCATTCGCCTTTTGTCCCAGATCCTCAACACTGAACTCTGATTTTTAGCACAACATGGATGATCATCAGCTACCAGCCTAATTAGAACGATATCAACTAGCTGGAGAAAATAAAATGGAAAATGAAAAGACAAAATGTTGACTCTAGTGCAAATCTTAAGAATCAAACCGTGGCAAAACCTATACTTAATGTTAACCTCTTCATGTGAGGAAAACATTAGGAAATTTTCTTGACACTGAATTAGTTGTCAGAGTAAGATATTCCTAGGTGAATGATACCTATTACCTTCATCTGATTCACCAGATGAATTTCAAATGTAGGTATGTGATATAGAAAAATCTCTCTCCATCCCAACATCAGTAAGAAAGATTTAAAGTCAGAAGAGTTACTACTTCAGCTAATCCAAACCAGAACAGCTTAAACTTGCATCAGATGTAGTCCTTGTTAATAGCAGAAATTTGGGAGTTTTATTTTTCATAGATACCATGATTAAATCTAAAATGGATGTTGGAAACCTCACAGTAGTATTAATCATTAAGAAATATTTTATTATAGCAAACTTTTTATGACAAACATTTTCGGTTGAAAATTATTCTCAATAGCCAGAATCTGGGATAGAGAAAATAATGGAGTTTGCCAGTCTCTGCAAGAGCATCATCTCCAGTGTGTTTCTTGTGCAATAAATATCCCCTATTATTCTTCAGGGAAGAACATTTAATGAGCCAGAGGAGAACTCGGGGAAGAGGGAGGAATACATTTGATGTTCAGAGTTTAAAACTGTTCTTGATACTGTCTGTGTATAGCACGCAAGCAAATAAGATTGCAGAGTTCTGTGCTCTGAGTACGACGCAGGACAGCAAGTGCTGCTTTCACCTCTTCCAACTGCCTGCCCGTGGCATTTAGTGACACTGGAGCCTGTACTGCTGCTCTGAAGACAGAAACAGATGACTCCTCAAAGAAAGGAAAGGAACAGAGCCAGAACTCACAAAATACAGCACCCTCGAGCTGGCTTGCAGTGTGCAATCCCCTGGCAAATGTGAGCAATATTTGTCTGGGTTGCTCCACCCTGAAGCCGATGACTACGCCTATATCTGAGCTCACATTGTGGTGCTATGCGATTCCAGCATAGATGGAGACTTGATGATTTCATTAGTGGAATTTGCTTCTGCCTTTTCCTTAAAAAATACTTATTAAATTCAAATGAGAACACAGTTACTTAGCTGAAAATAGTAATCTGTCATTTACAGAATGTACCACAACCATAGGATTCCCTTACCTTGGTTACTTGCCATGTACTTTGATTGCCTTTCCCTCCCCTAATAGGTGAGAGCTACTTTCTTGCTAATACGGCCTCAGTGAAAATTTTCTCTTGAAGCTGAATTTGCTAATCAGTTTAATCTAGCGCATAAGAGCAGTAAATATTTAATTACTACGTTCTGTATGGCATCAGCTACTAGACCAGCTAAATATATTCAGTTGTTTTGGAAGAGCTGTGCACTTTGCCAGTACAGAGAAACACACCACTGTGCAGCAATCCCTATGCAGGAACTACTTCCAGTATTAAATGGTATTGAAAGTACTAGAATCCAAGGTACCAATTAGAGACATCTATAAGTAAGAGTTCTGTACTAATAAAAGCATTTGTGGAAAGCAGAGGAGAAGTCATGAAGGGTACCTATTTTATCATACCTTTAAAAAGAAAACTGAGAACCAGCCATCATGTTTAAACACACACACCAAAGAAAAAAAAAAGAGCATTACCATAGCAAAGTCTGCAAATTTACAATGACTTCTTTAAAGAAGTGAAGGGATGTCATATTAAACAGCACAAAATTATGGAAGAATAGGATGATATCAACATATATTGAGAACAGAACAAGAAATTGCGTTAGTCACAAAAAACAAGCTTTCCAGCAACTCTGCTGAAGGAGGACAACCCCTAAGGCACAAATACGCAGGAATGACTGCTATGAGGGAACCAGCAAAACCATCAGGCCACAAGGAAAGCAGAGGGAGGAAAGATCAGAACTGTACACTCAAAGATAAGGTATAAAATTAAACTTGTGGGGAAATTAATATCCAAAAAAATCCTAAAATGAAAATGTGGAGGTCACTAAAGAGAAGCTCTTTGGCTCTCCCTATCGGATGAAGGAGGCAACACCTCACATCTGGCAGATGTGTTTCAGTGTATTTTGTGAAACAATTTAGAATGAAAAAATAGGCAATTTTACCTTGTCCTTAAGAGTTATGTACCCTGAGTTATGTATGTGGATATGCAAAGGTGCAGCACTAGAGCAGAGGGACTTCTTGTCATTTCAGTGATGCTTAGTCAGGTACTAAATCCAAAATAAGAATGAGACCACTCACTAAATTTCTTTGCTCCTTTAACAAAAATTTGGGTGACATGCTTACTGGGTGCAAACAAAATCGAACATAAGATACAGGGAAAATAGAATTTTTTATTTATTGGAATGCTCCACTTCCTCTCCTACAGGAAAAGGGCTGCATTTGGGAAGGCCGGTTGTTTGTTTACGGTTACGTTGATGCTGTATCTGTTTCCACTAGTAACAGAAAGGAGACACGCTATCACAAGAGGACAAAGTTACCCACCTCTGATGGGTAGAAGGCAGCATTTCTGTCGGTGAGTATTGAACAGACCTGCCCAGGGATGGGGTGCAGCAACAAGAGTGCATCTGCATTCACCGAGACACCACTTTCTGTCTGAATCAGCCACAAAAAGCATTTTGCTACCAAGCTTACACCAACCCATTCCAACAGTTTCCAAAGGAGACGTTGGGTCTGATCCCATTATTTGTCGCTTTACCTTGAAATGACTTGATAGCAAAGAAAGAAGTACAAGATGCAGGGGATGAAGGGCTGCAGGGATGACGGCCATAGTTCGCTCAAGGGACCTCTGTCAAGGGAGAACATTTGCTTTCATTCAGGCTTGGAGCTGCTCACACGGAAGCACAACAGCAAGGTCACTTAGTAAATAAGTTGATGGGAGGGCTTAGATCAAAATATTTATATATCCTGGCATCTGGGCAGTAGAAGCAGGTACTTCAACTAGGCTGCCTGATAGCCTAGTAGAAGTAAACATACCAAGATCAAGTGAATGCGAAGGGGTGCAGAATCAAGAATTAGGATGCAGAATTCTACTTGTTTCAGCAAGTTGAAATTTTAACAGTTATGGCAAAATTCTTCTAAAGTGAGGTTGCATGAGTGGTATTTCCTCTGCATTGTGTAGGTCCTTCTGTAGGTAACACACCTCTTACAAATGATCAACTTCTCCTGTAAACACTATCTCTAAATATTAAATCAGCTATAAACCGGGGGAGAGGGCTGGGCTTAACAGGTGAAGGAAGGAAAAGTGAAATTACAAGGGTCTAGGCTGGTTTAGACCTAGTACCCAGCACTCTGCATTAGTTCCAACCTGGGCTGCCTGGAACAGAAAATGCATGGTTTAGGAATAGATGATGGGGAGGTGGAGGTCTAAGGGAAATACAGATGGGTACAAAACGGCCAACAATCTGTCAGATCGGAGAAGAGGGCAGCTGTAAGGGGTGCATGAGGAGCAGAAGAACTTGACCCTTTTATTTATTTTTAACACATAATGGAATTTGCAGACAGGAGCCAATATGCATTATAGGAAAGAGGTTAGACCTGAGACAAAAGCTGAGGAAGATGCCTGTCTCTGGGCCTTTATAAAGGCAGCTTCGAGAGCCCCTTGACTTCTTGATTATAATGACGTAAACAAGGCCAGGAATGGCACCCCAACAACAAAATCATGGAATGCATTAATCACAAATTGATTTGCATAAGAGTTGCTGTGTGTTGATATTAGATAGAGGCCAATTCAAATAGAGAATAAATTTAAATATATTTCTGTATGGGTTCTGTCTAGAATATGGATATTCTCTCAGCATCTTCCTTTCCTATTAGGCCTGAAGACACCATCTCTGGTTGGGCTGGGCCCTGAGACTGTCTGCTCAGGCAGTTCTGAAATTAGTCCAGCTGGTTGTATACAGTTTTCTTCGTGCTCCAAGCGCTCCGGCTTGCCTGATAATTGGAAGAGGTAAAGAAGCTTTTAAAAAGCAGAAAGAAGGTAGAGATTTAAGCTGAGCAATGAGGGAAAAAGCTTCAATGGCAGAGGTCCTCCCGGATTGCACAGAGGACTTATTAAGGGCAAAAACCTCACAGTATAATAACAACAAGCAAGTGAATAGGGAGGGCAGTGAGGAAGGAGAAACGAGTGTCCTCCTGATCTCCTGCTTTTGAGGGTTTACAGCACAGTGTCTGCACTTGTAACTGCGCTACAAGAGCAGGCAGAGCTACTGAAGAGACTAATTTTATCAATTAAAGAAATCCTTGTTTCTCCTTTGTTACTCTTCTGCGACAATAAAGGGATATTTAACATAGTACGAGGCAAGAGTAAGTCATGGTGCTGGTATTGGTGACTGGCACAGTGCCGTTCAGAGAAGGAAAAGGAACAGAGTGCAGCCAGTCTGGAGGAACAGCTGAGGGTGGGAGCTGAGATGCCACCTGCAGTCACACGGGCACAGCCTGCCCAGGCATGACACTCTGAGCCCTTTGCGAGCGCTCTGCAGAGGCCTTCCAAAACTGCACGGAGATGCATGCCTACAAACTGGTACCACATTGCTATTTTACTATCTCCATAAAAAAATAAGAGAATGCTAGGCATAAGCTTAACTATGACCATTTTTCACTTCCCAAACAATTGCAAAGCTGCCAAGTCCCTGCCAGATGCCTGAATAAGATTTGTGGATTGCTGGAGGGAGTGTGCACAAGGAAGGGAGGTCGGGATTTGCTTTTTTTTCAGTTTGCATTTCCCTCCCTCCTCCCTGAACCACAGATGGTGGCGTGATCATGGATGGGTTATTTGTTAACGAGCATCTTCTCATTAATTCAAAATATAAACATCCCGTACATGTCAGAACACAGGGCACAGGTTGGCCTCATGAACTCACCATACTGAGTTTCAGAACATGTCTAAGGCAGATTAGCATGAGAATCATAGGGAAAAAAAATCCACTGAAAATTAAATATTGGTGTCCTAACTACTGCAAAATGTACATTATACCAAGGCACCAAATTCTGTTTTTATTAGAATAAAGATTATTAAACCATCAAACTATTCTAGACCTTACTTGAATTAATTGTGTTTAAAAACTATGGACATTCAGTAACACTGTGGACGGATAAACAGAACTGGGAGTATCTTGCTGATTATACTGAATGTTCCTCATCACCGAAATAGGGACTGTAAAACTCTCAAGTTGCATAAAGCCCTGGATTGTTTTAAATTTAATTTTAAAACTCTAAACCTTTACTGGAAAGGTCAAAAGATGAACAATACACACTCAAGCACTTACTTTCAGGTAGGCCTTCTAGTTGCTGCTTGAAGCATTTCCTATTCCTCCCAAATTCCTAAAACACTTTGTATTTTTCTTTTACGTAGTTTTTGTGCAGCTATAACAAAAAACTCACTGAATAGCCAGAACTAAACATTGCCAATAGAATGAAAAATGAGAACACGTTTTGAATAGTGAGGGGATGAAGAAGAACAAGAAGGAGACGTTTTAAGGAAACACAATGGTGTATGTTATGATGTGGATATTTCTTTGAATATGCTGAGTAAAATTGGGCTTCAGTACAAATTCACAAATGGGTGAGTAAACCATCCTCCAAAGGACCATATGCATCTCCTCTTGCTGTGGAGCTCATGATCAAAATGGAGGCTGGACATCGTATGTCTACTTTTGTAAGTGTAATTAATCCTACTTTTTTAATTTAGTGTGTTTATTTATGCACATATGTTTTAGGAAAAAAAATGGCTTAGTTAAAGCACCACCAACTTGTACTATTTTCCGTAGCATTTACACCTGGTGTTTATTCTGTCACATGGCTCTCTGGGAAACAAACTTAGAAGGAACTGCAGGGATTTAGTATGTCAAGATTGGTATCTTTTCCCCCCATATTTTTCACTAAAAACTTTGTTCTATCTAACCACCTTGTTACAACAACAAATGACTTCTGCTACTTTGCACTTTGAGAAATGTAAAGGCTGGCACTCCTGACCACCTCCATTCTTTCCCCTTCCCCCCAAAACTGCCTTGGTGGATGTAAAATATTTAGTTTGGTAATGGAGATGACTGACCACATAGCTCTGTTTAACTTTCTGCCTTCTCCATTTCATTTTTAGTGGGCTAGTAAAGCATAAACTTAAAATATCTGACCATCTGCTATTAACAGTTATAGAAATTCACACTATTTCTCAGATTAAACCTAGCAGTAATACTTGTGCCACAGTATTTATGATTATCCATCATCTTAGTAGTCATAGACTGCAATCCTAGAAATCTTGAGCTTGGCTATGTATCCAATTTCAGCAATAAATCAATAAAAGGCTCTTGATGATTGAAATAATACCAAACAAAAAAAAAGTAACATTTTGCTGAAGAAATAAGAAAATTCTCTAGCACATAAGTCAGTGGTGGTATGATCAGGCCACATAGGGAAGTTCATGAAATCTGTTGAATAAATGAGTTATAAATTCTTCACTTCTTCATCTCTGCTTCACTCTTCATCTCGTGATGAGATGAAGCACTCACTGCTTCATCGCTTTCTGAAGAAATTTTAAAGGGGACACATGCAGAACTGTCTGTCCACTTCATGGATGGCTCAGAAGGGGAGAAGAAAAATAGATCCCACAAAGGAGAAGATTCAGGTTTTCAAAATTCATGTGGTGATCATAGATATGACTATTCCACTGAGCAGACCATGCCTCATCACGAAACAGACATTGGTTTTCATAGAATCACAGAGTGGTTGAGGTTGGAAGGGATCTCTAGAGATCACCTAGATCGGCTCCAGCAGGGTCACCTAGAGCACGGGGCACAGGGTGGCATCCAGGCGGGTTTGAAGATCTCCAGAGAAGGAGACTCCACAGCCTCTCTGGGCAGCCTGTGCCAGGGCTCTGTCACTTTTTGAGAAAGAATAATTGATGCGGAGTACACTCCTTTAAAATGTTCTAAAATTCTAGGTTCATGTTAGACAGAAAACTATCCACAACTCGTAATGGTGATTGTTTATGTTTTCAGATGAGAGAATTGTTTTTCTATTCACTTTACACACTTTCTCTAAGTTTGATTCTGCAAAATACAGCTTATAAAGTAACATAGGGATGGAAGCAAATATTTTCTGAAAAAGCAGAAGTCTTAAATATTGGGCTATACCACAGTTACTTTTCTGCACACTTTTAAAATTGATTTTGTACATTTAACCAGTGGCAAGAACTAGAAAGTTATGGAGTGGGTGAATTTTATTTGTTTAGTCAAGTCTGCACAAACAATTTCAGTGAAGACCATACCAGAAAGTAATCGAATTTTTTTTTTTTTTTAAATTGAATAGAAAAAAGAATAAGCATACAGACCTAAATCACAAGTTCTATCTTGGGGCTGCATCCAGGGAAGTAGCTACAATATAGCAGCAAAATCCCATCAACCAACAAATAATCTGCTTCATAGCAGGCTGATGTAGGAACTTTCTCCTCTCCATCTTGCAGCAGAGCTACTCGCAGCTCACACCAAGCACTCAGTGGGACAGGGAACTGCTGAGCGCTACCGCAGCATCCAATGCTCCAACCACTGTGGTCCT
Source organism: Crypturellus undulatus (assembly GCA_013389825.1). Taxonomy (NCBI): domain Eukaryota; kingdom Metazoa; phylum Chordata; class Aves; order Tinamiformes; family Tinamidae; genus Crypturellus; species Crypturellus undulatus. The sequence goes on from VWPW01032551.1 coordinate 212,755, forward strand.
GCTGTTCTGGCTGCAGGGGAAGAGTGGCATGGGAACGGCTCCTGTGCCTCCCACGTTGGGATGTCGTGTTTGTACATGGAAAACAAAAGGGAGGGCATCTCTGTGTCCCTTAGGCAAGGGGCCTCTAGCTTTGCTGTACAAGCGGGGCGAAGCTCCCTGCTTTGTCCTCCTCTCTTTACCCATGTACACAGAGCAGGGTTAGGCACACACGGCCATGGAGGGCAACACAGACAAGGAAGGGAAGCGAGCAGAGCATGTTTTTCCCCCAGTTCTTTGTTTTGAGAGGTCAAGTGGTCCTGGCACATTGTGCTACAAGTTGCCTGGGATGGTATCAGAGACCCGTTCGGTCTTCACGAAGCACCCGGGAGTCCCTGTGGGAACAGTCTGCCCCTTGAAAAGGACTCAGTATAAATCTGCCCCCCCACAGGCTATTAAAGTCACAACCATGTTACCAAGGACAAAAATGTAACCCCACTTACTAGACCAGGTCCTCTTCTAGCCTAAATCTACGTTGTTTGAGTAATCCCGTAACAGCCTAACTAGGCCCTCACCTGGGCACCTGCTGGTTGTCTGAGAGCCGACCTCCCCCGCTCCAGCAACAGGCCGTAAGACATCCTTAATCCTCAACACATCAGTCCTGGGCAACACTAGGCTTCCAACACACTGAATCACACTTAATGAATCATACATACTTCATTTGTTTCTTAGGTACTGCTTTTCCACCTTCCTGACCTGGCCTTCTGATTGCTCCAGAATCCAGAGGCCTCCCTTTCCTTAAAAAGGCACCTGAAAATCAAAAAATTATATGGTCAGAAGAAGACCTGATATTTTTTCAGATATAAAAAATATTGCTTGATGCTTATGAAGTAAAAATAATCATGGGATATGTCATACATGTTATAAGACCTTCATAATATAAAAAAAAAGGAATAAAAGAATTTGTGCACTATCTGGAATCATGATAGAGATGGGCTGCAATCCTTGGAACTCTTTCCGACAATGATGACTACTTCAACACAAAAATCACTCTTTTCCCTTCTCATCTATCCCTACTGACACTTTTAGGTTTTCATTTCATACAATTAACATCTTTCAAAAACACAGACAGCTTATGTGAAAGATTACTTGATGATCATTAAGCTATTTCCTGTCAAATATATATGTGTAACAGCCATCTCAAAGGGGTAAAACGTATTTGGTAGGCTTAATTGGAAGAAGTATCACAGACACCTACCTTGCATCCTTTAAATAAGCAATAAAAATATTATTGGTTTATGCAAGACTATATAAAGAAGAATGCAAGACTTCCCTGACAGACCAGTCTGGCTAGGTCATTAAAATAATTCTACTTTCATATCTCTGCCCTTCACTGGCAATCGACTTTTTTATTATTATTATTTAAAATTGCCTATCTTACAGATAAAAACTTGTTCCAGCATATTGACTTTGGATGTGAATGTCACAGCAGCAAGTTTCTCTTAAGCAACTCTTGCAAGATTTTTTACAGGCTGTTTCTAACAGTTCTTCACATCTTAAAAGCTCCTGCAAGATTTTCTATTCATAATGACATACACACAGTAAAATACAATAAAACAAGGATGACTGGCAATCAGAGAGAGCAGGTACATAGAAAATAAAATTTATAGTAAAAGTATTTATGATGCTTGTATTTCTTCAAAGAATCTTAGATCCTAGTTTACTTACTGAGAATGTGTTCCTTTCTTGGATGACTAAGAACAAATATATATATGTGCATATATATATATATATGAGATAGCTTTGCCTTCCACTGGGATAGTACAGAAGGGTTACAGGATTACTATCCATTGGGATAGTACTTTGGGATTACAGAAGAGTAATTGTTGTGTTCTTCAAACAGTTGTGTTGTTCTTCCAAGATATGCACTGAAAAAGAACCTCTATTGTTAAATCTGACTTGTACCATAGTGGAGTCTGTTGCGCAGTTGGAGAAAGATGTGGCCACGCTTCAGAGACCAGGACTACCCAGGTCTTCTCTACTCCAGTAGAAATATGGGTGCTCTTTTGGGTGAAAGGATGCTTACTGCTTCACCTGTGCTTACCACCACACCTATATTTGTATAATAAACAGGGAGAACTAGAAGACCAGTGCGAAGAGTATAATATCCATACCTGCAAGAGAAAGCCACTTTACATTTAAAGATGAGATTTCAGACCAATTTAGTTAAATCGGCACACTAATCTATACAAAACAGTGTGCAAAACAGCAACATTTGTAGAGAAGTAACAGCTTCTTATGCAAGTCTGTAGACAAGTCTGATCAAAATGACTTAACTAACTTAATGTGTGATTTTAAGTGTAATTTTATCATGAAGACAAGCCCACTTTCTTGGAGTGTTGCCCACACTTGTCACACAGGGAATTTTTGTCCTCAGCAGACATAACATGCTTGATATTGCACAATCTGTAGGACAGAGCCCCAGCAGTTTGCCACGGGCGGGCTCGTCCTCGCCCGCTTGGGTCAGGCAGGTTTTTGAGGACTTGTGAGCACAGCGCAGAGCTTCGCACCGAGCGCTCCTCCATCTCCCAGGAAACGCTGCTCGGTGATTTGGGCACCCCGTGATGAAACGGCAGTTTTACCAGCCCTGTCCTTTGTTACACTTTCTTCTGTCTGATGCTTAGGAACCACCACTTTTTCTGCTGGTTTTCCCACCCCATTCTCACTCATCGTACCTCCTAGACCTTCAAAAATCAATCCTGATGCCTCTTTCTCCCAAATGGGTTAGAAATCCATGAGATTTATGAGTCAGCAGTGGCACAAATAAAGTGAAACAGTAACGCAGTTGTTTGTTGTTTTTTTCAAAATACTTTTTTAACACAGAAAAAAAATCCTTTTTTACTCTTATTTTAAACGTAAGCATCTCATTTTTAGTCCCACCCCTAAGTTTAAGAAAAAAATTAAATCTGAGTCTTAATTTTTAAATACAGTAATTGCCTTCTGTGGTTATATCATGCTAATTACTTCTAAGAGACTGAAATGAGATTTCTTAATTTCATTATTTGAATCCTATTCATATCTATGCCTGATAAACAATATATGCAGAAAGAACATTAATTCTTTCCCTCAGGATCTCCTTTTACAATTAATTGAAAAAAAAAAGGAAAACAAAAAACCTATTTCCAAATACAACTGCAAAAAATGTATTATACTTATTTTTTCTCTATTTATGAAACAGAACTCAAAATCATTACACAGAAGTGTAAATTAAATACCTGAGCACTAAAAAAATAAACTAAAATTAAAATCAGGCAGCACTAAATTAAAAAATGACTTTAAGAGAAAATACATGAAAAAAAAAAAGCTTGCCATTTACCCTCCTAAAAATCAAGCTTTGAATTGTGTTTCTTCTAAAAATACATGATATTGATTGAGTAGGACTCTGTACGGAATACAGTTCTGGTCTGCCCTATGCACTGGCATCTGCTAGAACCTTGTTCAAAAGGATCATGGAATCTTTATCTTTTTTTTTTTTTTTTTCCTTTTGGATGTAGTTAGTCCTTTTAGTCTTTTGTAATAACCACCACGGATTTTAAAAGGAGCAGAAACTTCTCCACGCTTTCTATTTCACTGCTCCGCAAGAGTGAGCCCCTCTCTCATCTCTCTGATTCTTCTTGTGGATTCCCAATATAGCAGGAAAATAGGGCAACCAGATAGTGGCCAACTTAGCAGAGAAACTCACAGGACTGCAGTGTGACTATATTTTTTATGTTAACATCGGTTTTTAATCCTCCCTCCCTACTACCAAATCACAGTCACAAAAAAACCCTTGTTACTTCCAATATTCAGTCACGGGAAGACGCACCCAACATTATGGAAAAGTCTACACAGTCAGCTCCTGCGGACAAATCTGTTCTAGGCATGAAAAGCAGTTCCTGGGACTGTCTACCACAGGATAAGTCAACAGCCTCTAAAATATTACAGTCATAAATTAGCCCTGCATCTCTGCCAAGCAGCACCAGCTAACCTCCTAATGACCACCGCTCCCTTCTCATCTCCCTGGCCACTGAGGCTTTGGATTCTGCAAAGTGTTTTCTTTTCTATCCTTCAGGAAGACTAAAAGAGCAGGAGAAACTATCAGTTGTCTCTTTTACAACAGCTAATGTGTACCCTATAGGTGCACAATACAGACTTGGCCTCCTTCCAGATTTATTTTTTTTTCCTTCAGAACATAATAGGCTCCAGTGCCTTCCATTAAACACTAGAGAAGTAAATCCTTGCCCACTGGTAAAAAGCAAGACTGTTGTTTGTCTGCTTGGAGCCTCATCAGAGCATATTCTGCAGTTCCCATGGAAACTCTCCCCAGTGAAGTTTGAGCGGGGCCGTGCGCACAGCTGAAATGTCGATAATAACGATGGGAATTAAGTTTTTGCAGAGGGAAATCTTAAGTCATTTTAAAATTCTTACTAGGCCATGGAAGGCAAATTATCCACTAGCTTCATTTTTACCAGACAAAAAGGTAGAAAGGAGTATTTCACCATGATGACTTTTAATTCATGAGATTTTTGAGGAAAAAATGGAATAAGGAAGTTTATTTTCCCTGAACAGAGACCAGTATTATCAACAAAATATAAGAGTACATTATTAGATTGAAAACAGTCCAAAAATAGACCACGCTTGAGAGATTTGGTATCTAAATCTTATGGATAAAATTCTGTCACAGGCAGTATGCCTGTAGTCTCCCCTAAAAGAGTGAGACCATTTTATTGAACCTGTGCTATAAATGAATTTGATTGAGCAAGAATTATATATGCTAGCTGGGATTGAACCAGTATCCTCAACAAAAAATACAGAGGCAAGGAGATTCATTAAAGAAATCAGAAGTCTTCATTTAAATACAAAATTCCTGTAAAATGTATGAGCTCTTTTAAATTCTGATCCTTAATGAATAAAAAGCAGTAGGTTCAATACTGACAGTATTTCATAAAAAATCTTATGGTTAAAATTAAATCTAATTATCGTTTGTAGAAAAAAAATGTTATACATATTTAACACAAGCTGAATGATTGAAAGAATTGCTTATAATGATGAATGATACTACACTGATTCTCAAGGTACTTTAGAAATTATGATTAGGAATTGTTTTCTATCTTCTTATAGATTTGGAAATACAAGAGGCAAAGAGATGGCAAAAGGAGTAAGGGTACTAACCCACTCTGTCATATTCTTTCTTTATGTTAATAGTTAGGGTAAGCCAGGCAAAAATACATTCAGCAGAGAGCTTAAACACTACATAATTGTAGAAATTCCCAAATCACATACATCTCGCCTCTAGGTGCTTTGTCCTGAAGGGAGCTCCCAGTTAAAACTACGAGTTTCCTAAAAATTCTGTTTCTTTGCAAATGAAAAATGAAGCACTGTGGCAGCTACGTCCCTTGCTCATTCAAACTAAGGAGTCAAGAACCTAGGCTCACTGTGAACCCTGAGGACCCAAATCCCTGAATTCACAGAATCATGGTTCGAAACGTCATTTAAGATCATCAAGTCCAACCATAAACCCATCAGCACCATGCCTGCCAATCCATGTTCCTAAGAAACATTTACATGTTTCTTGAACACTGACTGTCAAGCAAGTTGGAAATTGCTTGTTCATTATATTAAAGAAATATTTGCTGTAAAAATATAACATTTTGACTTCAGCATCAGAATTTTGTTCTATTTTTGTCAATGTAACTTCAGTCAAATCTACATGATTTGACAATGCTGCATTTTCTTGATGAAACTGTGAAGCTTCTTTCCAGATCTACTCACAAATAAAACTCATGAATGAAAATAAAATCTCATGAAACTTATGAATGAAAAAAAGTAAAACACAAAGCAGACACAAGAAATCAAACCTCCTAATGAGCAGAAGACAAATATTAACCACACAAAGAAAAGCTGGATTTATGAAGACATGAGAATGAATTTAATAGGAAGAGGCAATGTCTATCTCCATTTTCCTGCCTTGAATGAAGAGGTAAATCTATCCAGAATTGTACAGGATTTCAGAATGGCAGTAATTGCCATTTAAAGAACATTGATATAGACAAGATCGGTGAAATCCATAAGCCCGTAAGCCTTAAGAATTCAGTAAGATAAGCACAAAAATACTAAATAAGGGTTTTGATTAAATTAAATAGTTCCTTTTTCACAATTTTGCTCTCCTGTATAATCATTGTTTCACAGAAGCCAACCTCAGAATCCCTTTTCATTTGCATCATTTTAGCACACAATGATAGCAGGGCCTCGCTAATGTAGATAACAGAAGCCACACACTGAAACACAAAGATAGCATATACAGGGTTTCCTACTCTCTCCTTCCTTCAAGCACACAAATAAATTTGGAAAGTTACCTTTTTTTCCCAGTTGATTTAAATAAACTGGGTTTTACATCTAGGAAAATAGGATAGATGGGTAAGTCTGGTTTTGTAGAACCCACAGGTTTGTAACATTCACTACTGTGAATAGCTTTACAGCTACTGAGCAGAGGCCCTAGTTTGGAAGCCGAAGGTTGCCATCTCTTGGAACAGCATGTGAAGTGTGTAGCTCCTGCGCAGGGCCATTTTACGAGGTCAGGAAACAGCAGGAGCTTAGTGAGAGAAAATCTGGGTCACACAAATAGCATGTACTGAAACAAGGGGCTTATTTCAGAGTGTTTTAAATAGGAGCAGCTCCAGGCTTCAGAAGAAATTTCCGCTCTCTTCAGAGCCGGTACTTACCCCACGTGGGGTCGGCTCAAGGACAACTCTATAGGCCAGCGGGAAGGACCCCAAATCAAGCCCTGTCTTGCACAAAGTGTCCTGCTGCCTCTCCACAAAGGGACCTTGCTGAAAGGCTTTCCTTTTGCCCTCTGCCCAGTCCTCTCGGGCGCTCATTTGAAGACTCCTTCCTCTCACCTCAGAGACCAGCTGACCCAGCGCTTACACAGGCACCATCCATCTTTCCTCCCACTGCAGGCTGCCACGCTTGCTCCCTTCCCTACCCATCCCAGCCTGCTTGCCAGCTTCTGCCAGCCGCACGTCATCCTTGCTCCCCTCCCGCTGCCTCACGCCAACAAGATGCACAGACAGGACAACAGGCAGTCCGTTTTCTTCTACTCTCCTGGAACCTAGATGCCTCCTATGTAACGTAGTTGTTTTCCAGAATCATTGTGAGATTCAATTCTGCTTCTTGACTTCGGCAAGTGTTATCTTTAAGACAAATGTGACAGTCATTTGAAGGTATTATACAAAAGCCATATGCACCACCCTAGAAGAGGCAGATTCGTTTCACTGTGGCCCGGTGGCAGGATAGGTGTCAAAAGGCATAAACCGAAATAGAGGAAATCTCATTAAAAGGTAAGAAAAACCTTTTGTGTCTGTGTGTGTATGAGGTCTGTCACACACTGGAACAGATTGCCCAGAGAGGTGGCTCAACACCCAGCTGAGACATCTCACGCACACTGAGCGACCTGCTCCAGCTGAGCAGGCTTCCNCAAAAGCCACATGCACCACCCTAGTGATGAGATTAGGAGGAATCTTACACATGGGTAGGGGAGGAAAGAAGAGGCAGATTCGTTTCACTGTGGCCCGGTGGCAGGATAGGTGTCAAAAGGCATAAACCGAAATAGAGGAAATCTCATTAAAAGGTAAGAAAAACCTTTTGTGTCTGTGTGTGTATGAGGTCTGTCACACACTGGAACAGATTGCCCAGAGAGGTGGCTCAACACCCAGCTGAGACATCTCACGCACACAGAGCGACCTGCTCCAGCTGAGCAGGCTTCCGCAGATGGTTTGGACTAGATGATCTCCAGAGGTCCCTTTCAACATTAGCTATTCTCTAATTCTATGTAATAAGTTATGTTATTTGCTTATTTCCATAATATAAAATTATACTTATGTTTTCTAGTTACCTCAGAGAAATCTAAGAAACATTTTTATTATAAAGAATGAACTAGCATAATGTTTCATTTTTTATTTTATGAAAAAAGTTCACATTGAGCCCAAAAAATAATTTTTGTTAGCTTTCACAAAAAGTTTATCAATTTTTATTAAAATTTGATTGATTTGATTAAAATTGGTTGAGATTAAGAGTCTCCCTCAAAGTCTTCAGTAACAATCCCAAGAAAAAAAAATCAGAGCTTTAAGTAATCAAAGCAATTACTATAATAGACATAACACATTTTCTAAACTGTAAAAAGAAAGAGAGCTTTTGAATAAAGATTCTTCTAATTTATTGAAAATAATATAAAGCTAGAGATAATAGGTATTCAGCAACCTCTGAATCATGAATCAAGTACTGGTAATTCAGTAAGGCCATGCATGGGAAAATAACAAGTATTATTACTACTATTAATATAATGTTTTGCCTTAATTAATGCACTCCTTAGTCATGAAAAAAGAAGTTTTACTAAGACAGAAAATAGTAACTGTGACACCAAAGTATCTAACTTTTGCAAAAAATAATCCCAAGGTTTTTAAATACTCATATAGCTGGTCTCAGGAGACAAGGAAGCATATTTTTCAAGTTTAATTCAAACTTTTTTTGATGAATAGTAATACGTAATAATTTTCCACTTATTTTACTACTGAAAACATGCGTCAGAAGTCAGAAATTTGACACTACAGAACAAAAAAAATGTTGAAGAGACCAAATCCCAAAATTGGAGTCCGGAATGGATATCCAGTCAGCCAGCCATTTCTATGCCCGGAGCAGCAGTATCTTTACTACACTAAAAATGAATTTTTACCTAAAAACAAACATTCACAATGAAGCAGCAAAAATGATCACGTATGCTATCCACAGTGGGTCCCCCTTTTATTACCCACTAAATATATGCTGATTTAGTTCTACTTCTAAAACTCTGGTTTAGTTCTACCTCTAAAACTCTCTATACTCTACAGGTCAATAGAATAATTCATAATAGCCCCAGGAAGCTGCTTCACACTGCCCATCAGCTCCCATTGCTGCTTCCAGCTCTCCGGTACAAACCTGCATCTGCTCCTCTGCCCCCAGAGCAGAAGTGAGGGAACACCCAGGGGAAGCGTGTTCCCTCACACTTGCTCCTCTCGAGCCTCAAAGCTACCAGCCTCACCACCCTGCATGGTGCTCTAAGCTCTTCTGCAAGGATGGCTGCAAAACCCTCTGCTGATGCTATGGCTGTTGATGGGTTGTGATTACTACTGACCTAGCTTTTCTCACTGCTGCTTTTAGCCCTCACGTATTTCTGCATTCCTCTGTCCTTCCTCATTTTAGAGGTGTTAGCTCCTGGAGGTATCAGTGGCATTTTGTTCTGTACCTCAAGCACCTTACCTGGAGTTCCTAGATACTACAAGAATAGCAAAAATAATGACCCTTTGATGTAAATTTGGGACATTATATAATCTAGCACTTACATTTTTAGATACCTGGTCAAAAAGCTTTTCATCATGGAAAATATTGAATTGCCTTAAGTGTAGCCAGAAGCCACATGATCGGCATGTTCAGTAAGGCTCACTTACGCTAATAGACCCGCCTGCCTGGTATGAACTGCTTCTCTTCACTGATTAGAAAAGGAGCCTACACACCTATCATTTGGCTGGTTGTTATTATGCAAACAAAACAAACAAACAAAAACAAACAAACAAAAAAACCCATACAACAACAACAAGAAAAAACACCATCTTTTAACTACGTGTTTCTACATATTCATCAGGAAGCATCTTCCTTTGAAAATTTTGATTTAGATAGATGGGGCAAAATGCCACAAGATTTTTCTTTTTTCCCCGCAAGAATCTCCCCCACACACCAAAAAAAAAGAATTTTGTCAGAAGATCATACTTTACTACTTGCAAAATGCACTGACATTTTTTTCTAGTCTTGGTGAAAGCTGGGATTGAACTATAGTTCGCATCTACTTGTGCTGCGCCGACCCTGCTTTAAAAAACTGTTTCCTCATCAAGGGCTAAAAAGCCACTGTGAAACACAGAAACAAAACCCACTCAACCGAGCTGTTCAAGTTTCAGATAAAAATGCTTAATATCTGGCTTAGGTATTTTTAAAAACATTTAAAGTACTTATTAACTTAGATTGCCATAACCCACAATTCTGTAAAGGATTCAGAAAGCACTGCTAGAATAACTCCAGTAGTTCTGGTAAACAAGTGCTCTTGCAGATGGTCATTTATATTTGGGTGAGAAAACAGACTGTTAGAAGAAACACTGGACTTGAAGAGTCTAATATTAACCATTTATTCACCCAAGCAATTCTTCTCTTGCTTTTCTATGATAACTTGTTATACAACAGCAATGACAAAAAAGCTTTTTTCTTTTTTCCAGCAGGCACATTCAAGTTGTGCAGTGTCCTACCCAGTTTAGAGCTCATACGCAGTAGAAGAGATTTAGAGAGAGAACTTTGTGCCTGTGTTGTGCAAGGCAGCCATGCAGAAGGCAAACAAGTGTTTATTATTCTTTGGGAAACAGAAGCAGCTATGAGGATTGCCAAGAAGGGCTCACTCACCCACTTACTGATGTTCAAAACTTTAGTCAAGGGCTGGAAATATTTTGAGCTACATTTGAATTTCAGTAGGAGCACTGCAGAGCCCACTTTATATGTAACTATAATGGCTGTGTCCAGAGCCACCCGAAGGAAACAATAGGAGGTTGTTTATGAAAATATAACCATAACGCTAACAGACATTTGGACTTCTTCAGTATTTTTAAATAGGTAGAGAAGGAGGGGGGAAATATAATTTAGGTTCCATTTTGACAGCTTTACCTCATCTCTAAGGATGATTTTGCTCGCGGAATAGTCTTTGTGATCCTAACATGTACGTAGTTGCAAAAGAATACAATTCTTTATACATAGATGTGAGGTGTGGGGTGAATCAGGCTTTTAAAGATAAGTACAATCTCACTATTTAGTGACAGTTAAAAATCAAGGATAATTTCACTGGCAGCACACTCAATAACAGTATTGTAAAAATATATATATAATATTCTTCTTCTTGGCAATGTTAACTCGTAACACCAAAGTTTTGCTAGATTGATTCAAGAAGGGTTCATGGTACTGACATTCAAAAGGAGCTGATGATACAAAGTTTTCCATCTCTGGCAAAAATATTAAATACTTTCATTAAGTATAGCTAGCTGCATGGTCATTTCTGTTTCTTTGGTAATTTTAGAAGTTTTTGAATCAGTAGAATTTTTTAGAACAAGAATACACTGTATTCCACGGTGAATTCACTGTGAATACTCCTGTGGCAGTATTTAAAGCTTTAAGATAAAGCTAACTCCTACTATGGCTGTCACACTATTAACACTTAAATTCAGCTGCTCATTAACTGAACAGTAATTTAGGGGAGTTCTTATTAGAAGTTAAGGGTCTGTCTTGTCATATTTATGCAAATTCGTTATACCTTCTCCTTTTACAAGAACCTTCAGTTGTCTGCGCGATTACTAAAGTATCTTTGTGCCTAGCTTTAAGATGTATACAAGAGAGAAAAGCACAGAAATAGCAATTAAGGGCCCTAATCTGCTATGCCACTCCTTCTTAAATATCAGGATCTTCCAACTGGCAATTCCAGAGGGAGTATTTACGTTTGGTTCAACTAAACTTACCACCTTTACCACCTATTTATAACCTCACAGCAGTTGTCTCTATTCCAAAACACCTTTCGTTGCTTTTACAGCTCCATCATCCCGTTTGTCAGAACAGAAAATCAATCATTTTCTAGTCATTCTTGCCTCCCACCACACTGAATATTTTGTCAAGTCCTCTTGACTCCTCCTTTACAATATGTTCTTGAAAAATACCTAAATCCTTTCTCTCATTCCCTGCAGCTGAAACCTTTGTCTGAGTTCAGATCCTGTTTCCTCTGATTGCCCTTATTGGTACCTCCTCATCCTTGCTTTTCCTAAGACCTACTTGATACTCCCACAGCTGCCACAAAATATTTCCGTAAAAGGAATCCCTGTTACAAGCTATGAATCACGTCACTAGCTTCCTCCATCCTGACCACTAAATATTATTTCCAATTCTGCTTCTACTATTCTTTCTGGTATTTCTGATATTTTCCTTTCAGTCCCATATTCAGCTGTGTTGCCACTTCCAATCTGACCTCACTCTGGCAATGGTTCTATTTTCCATGAGGTAAAGGCCACTTCCAACCCCTTTGCAGAAAATACCACAGAATCACAGAATGGTTGAGGTTGGAAGGGACCTCTGGAGATCACCTAGTCCAACCCCCTGCTCCAGCAGGGACATCCAGAGCACGGGGCACAGGGTGGCACCCAAGCGGGTTTGAAGATCTCCAGAGAAGGAGACTGCACAGCCTCTCTGGGCAGCCTGTGCCAGGGCTCTGTCACCCTCACAGGAGAGAAGTTCTTCCTCATGTGGAGATGGAACTTTCTGTGGTTTTATTTGTACTCTATATCCCTTGTCCTGTCACTGGCCACCACAGAGAAGAGTTTGGCCCCATCCTCCCTACATTCACCCCTCAGGTACTTATACATATTGATCAGATCCCCTCTCAATCTTCTCCAGGCTAAACAGGCCCAGCTCGCTTAGCCCTTCCTCATACAATAGACGCTCCAGTCCCTTAATGATCGCCACTGTCCCCTTCCCCAAATATACAGCTACTATGTGTGCATACTTCTAGGAATATTCTTTGCTCAAATGTTTTTTTCTTTTTCCCTGAGTACTCCAGAGGGAAGCGGCAAGCACTGCAGCACACAGCTTTCTGTGCAGTCAGTGTGACACGCTCACATTAGAACTTCACAGAGAATTAAATACTGTAATTTCTAGCTTAATGCAGCTGATCTGCTACACAAAAGTCCTCCTACACAATAAGCTCTTTCATGCTGAGATTTTTTCTTTGTTCTGACACTATGCTGAGAACATATATGTCTTTAGTTTGCGTAATAGAGGACATTTATTCCTTGTAAAAGCAAAATAACTGCCTTTCCTTCCCCTACAAAAAAAGAAACAACACTTCCTTTCCTCCCCTCCAAAAAAGACAATCATCAAATGTCTAATTGAACCAAATGACTTTACTTCTAACTTGCCTGGTCACAATAATTTTAAAATTCTGGGGACAGAGCATGCTTAGATTTCAACTCTATAGGGAAAATATTTGGAGTTGTTCTTCAGATAAAAGTTTGAACTGGTCTAGCATTCACAAAACTGTTCAGTAAAGAAAACCCTTAATCTTCTTGTATTCTAAACAAGTTTGTAGTTTTCCTCAAAAATACCATGTAGATGACCTTGTTCAAAAAAAATCCTTTGGCCAAAATAGCTGAGTAGGATCCAACAACACTGAAAAACAAGGATGGCAGGAGTGTTTGCCTGCACTGTGGCAAAGAAACAGCTAGTCACTTCTGTCACACAAAGAGACTCATGGGGGATGGAACCATGAGTTTAAAATACTTCAGTATTTTAAACAGATGAAGTTTAAAATACTTCAGTTCTACTCCCTGTCTGGTACCTTACAACACAGTGCAGCTTTGTGCAAGTCACATCACTGCTTATATTTCTCTTCTATCTTCATATACTGCATACTCTTTTGCACAGCTTTTAACATACATGGTTATGACAATAAGTAGCAAACTCCTGAGTTTTACAGAAACTACTTATGTACTTCAAATTATCCACTTTTTTTTAGCATATTTTTACAATTCCATTTACTAACTAGGAAAATGCAAGAAAAAAGAACCATTTTCCAATCACTGTTTTCCCTGCAGTCTAGGTTGTGTACAGCTCATTATTTTACTGACAAGTTACCCGTTTACTGGATAAAACCTTTTAGCAAAAAGGTAAACAGGACTGTCACCTTCAGTATGGTAAAATAAACACACAGCTGCTTTTCATCTCGGCTTCTGATACTCTGCTAAACGTGGAAATAATTATAGGCTAGAGCTCTCATTTTATTTTCCATTTGTCCGCCCTCCTCTGCAACCCCACCCCACAAAAACGTAGTGAGGGCGCAAAACCAACAACATTCCTTTACTTGAAAGAAAGTACTGAGAGATAATTACATTTGATAGAGCAACAACAGACACAAGTTGCTTCACACTTCCTTTTACTTTGTTCGCTTCCTCAGACCGTCCAGGAGTGAACTGTAAAGACTGTTCTCATTTGCTCTTGAGACCCAAATTACATAGAATCACACATCAGTCAGGCCTAGGCCTCCACACTTGAGCCATACCCCTTCTGGCCATCATTTTAGGTGTAAGACCACCTCCTCCCACCCCAAGCTACATTGTCCTATGCAAACAAGGCTGCCCTGAGCTTACTTAATGGTAGGAAATACATTTATGGAAGTGTTGCTCTTGTATATAAGTTTAAAAGCTAATTTTTTTAATATGGTCAGTTCCCTTACCCATTTTTCTCTTCCTGGGTAAGCACTCCAGCCTGCTTTCGCCTGGCATACACTGGTTCTGTCATGTATTCTCACACACCTGTAATCCTCATACCCATACTAGATACCAATAAACTTCTGTCTCACCTCAAGAGTCCTGCCCTTCAGTTCCTGCAGTGCTAAAGGGTACAATTTAACCAAAATAACAGATATATGCAATATTTGGTTTCCTTTACAATCTATCTAGAAGGCCTATGCAGTGTATGGCATCAGAAATTACTTTTAAGGAAATGTTTAGCTTTTATCTGTGTCTGGAAATAAACAGCTACCTGTCACATAGCAGAGACTGACAGATGAAGAATTTGATGAAGAATTACTCTATTATTTGGGTATTCACTAAGTCAGACTATTTCCAGTAAACATTAAAGGAATTTTTACTCTAACGAGGCAGTCAAAAACAGTTCAGAGGAACCTACTGCCTTTTAAACATAAGCATGAAGCACAACGCCCTCAGAGAGTTCTCACTGCAGATCTTCTGGGCACCTTCAGTGCCCCACAGTCTTCTCTTGTAAAGATGAAAACTGTAACATCCCTGACGCTGCCCTTTTAGTCTGAACAGTACCCCATTTATTGGCACCATACACCGTGCGCAGAGCCACGCAGATACACCGAAAAGCATTTGCTTGCCATAATCTCGTAGCAATGGCCTACTTGCTGCAGGCACTGGCTAGAAGGTCAGAGCTGGCCAGAACCCACTAAAGGTCTCTCTGCTTCCCAAGGAGGCAGCAGTAACAGTGACAAGCCCAAGAGGTCAATCTAGGCTCTGAGGAACTGATGTCTGTGGGTGGTTTGGTTACCTCTAAGACAAGGTGTGGGAGGACAGGGGAAATATAAGCTTCTAAATGCAGCCGAGAGGCAGTAGTCAACCATGGATTGCACAGGCAGGCGGGAGTGCCAAAGTACCGTCTGGCAACATGGTGCATCAGAATAAAGCAGCTCCTGGTTCTCTCCTTCGCCTTTTGGATTTTTGCTTTTGCCGATTCAAACGTCATCCAAGATGCTCTTGCAGCACAGGGAGAGAGAAGCACCCTGAATCAAGTTCTGAGCACAATACAGTAACCCCAGTGAAGGCCCCAACACCACTAGGTCTGTGCAGACCTCTAACACCAAACCCATGATATGTATGCAGGCTGGCCAGCAAGGCCACATTCGGGCAGTGCTGCCAGCGCTGGCTCTGACCTCAACCAGTTGTGCAGAAGCAAAACTGAAACTCAGGAAAGCCGCTAGAATTCATCACATTGTAGTAAGTAGCTAGAATGGACTAAATTTTCTAGCATTATGTTGGTTTCCCACCACTGGCCAGCATTACCATATCACAAAGCAGAAAAACACCCTGACAAAAGCAGAGAGGCTCCTTTGAAATAAAAACAGTACTGGCAAGAAACAGCATGAAGGATTGCACGCGGGGAAACAAAAAAGTCTGAATATTGTCCTGTGTTTTTTGCAAAATGTGTTATACAAAAGCAAAAGCATTTCTGCAGAAACTTGTAGATACACTTAAAGAAATATAATACATATATTGTCTGGTAAAATTAAAAAAGGACAGCATAGGCTAATCAGGAGGCCATAATTACAAACTGAAGTGTTACCTTGACATTTTTTTATTTAAAATTTGATGTATAAATTAAGATTGTGTATTAAAGACTTGGAAAGTATGAAGAAGAGAAATGGAGATATTTAAGGGTAAAAATTCTAATCAGATGGCAGAGGGAGAGCAAGATAGGCATATGCTGAACAAAGATTTAAACCACCTCTTCAAAACAATTCATAATTGCTCCAGGAAATGGAGGTTCTATTCTCGAGTCAAAAACATGTAAAATATTCAGAATGACAACCAAAAGAGTCGATAATATTAACATAAGAAGCTTTATATTCACTGTCTGCATTTCATTTAGAAACTATTTAGTATATGTATGCAGAGGGAAATGGCACAGTTTTTTTGTTGTGCAGGAACAACATTTTTGAACAATGAAACTCAATCTCTTTTAAAATCCAGATTTGCTCGACAGCACAAAAACTATGGCAATGGCAGAACACAGACCACAATTTTACTTAAAAATCTGCAGTAATGCTGTGCTTAAGATCATTTCCTTGCAAATTGCTTCAAATCAAAATGCATCTTGGGTCTAATGCAAAATAGTACCAAAATGCTTTAAAGAACGCTTATAAAAACCTGAGAAATCCACTGTTTACCCCATTTGGCAATACTGTATGAATGTCAAGACCTGTGACCGTCATCTACTAATGACGTTTACTGCTCAAATTTTATTAACCCGATAATGATGTAAGGATTTACAATAAGCTGCTTTTGGCATTAAAAAACAACCAGAAAGATAATGCACTAAAATATAAGCTCACATGATCCAGAAGTTTTATACAAACATAAAGGCAAAAAACAGGCTGCCAGAAAGCTGTAGGTTATTTCCATGTGATAATCACATGAGCAAGCCTAGAAGGAACTCAGAAAACACCTGATGCATTTTGAGTCCTTCAGATCTGAAGCCCAACATGCCTTCAGCACCTGTGAAAAAGGACTACATCTCCAAATCTGGCCATTGAGAAAGGCTTTGCTAAATTTCCAGCCCTGCACAAAGCCATTCGGAATAAGCAAGACCTTCAGATCTCTATATAACCATTTCCCTATTTCCTTCCCTAATAATGGGCCAAAGATGCTAGCTAGCATGCCCCACTCACCATGGTCCTGCCTTCATTCAACACACAAAAGCCCTATTTGTAGTGTACTGCAATAGCTATAGCCTTCCTCTATCTTATTTGAGTATTCACAGGACTTTGCAACAGCGGTAGCTGTAAAAACCTTACCCAGGGAGAAGAACCAATCTGTCCAAGAGCTGGTAAGTGAAAATCTTGAAACATGCATGTCCTGAAAAAAACTCTAAGGCATTAATTCTTTGGACACACAAACTGCAAATAATATAATTTCCCAAGGTGCTAACTTTCAATTCCTACTAAAATCAATACGAGTGGTGAAGGACAAGGCCCCTGACTGGAACTTTCCCAAATGCGTTCCTTCCCAAATTCCTATTTCTCTGATCACCTGCTTTCCGTTCACTGAAATTCCACTTCTCCAGATGAAACCCTATATTCAAAAAATTTGAGTTGAATATGGATCAACTATAGAGCCAGGCTCATAAAGAGTATTGCTCTATCAACATAAGGTAGTATCACACACACGCACACTGGGGAGCATATGAAAGCTATTTAAAAGAAAATATACAAGTATTTCACGGTTCATCCAAGTTAAGCTTATTCTGGAACAGAAGGAGAAAACTCGTTCCTTGCTCTCTGAAGGCCTCAGCCCTTCTTCCTATCATCGCTTTCAAATTTCATGCCTTCAGGTCGCAAACATTCAATTTCTTATCAAGCAGCTTTTTAAAATCTGCACATAACACTTTCACATTTGTCACAGGCTTTTGCTCTGCTCCTTTGAGGTGTTTCTGCAGCTCCCACACTCTTGGCAAGAACTGACTGCAGGTACAAATCCAGCACCCGCCTTTCTTCATCTCTAGGATGTAGGATTAACTTGTCTTTCTCCAAGTTGTTGCCTCAAGCTTTGGGTGTTCTTCCCTCCCTACCTTGTTCTGTTCTGGCCCATATTGCCCCTTTGTTGGGCTGAGAATTCATCATCCAGCTGGATCTATGTGTCATACGCTCTGGCCAACAGGCACCTGCATGACCTGCTAGAGATTTCTCTTCCCCTGAATCTGTCCCTAGACTGTATCTTCACATGGAAAATACATCTCCTAAACAGAACTGACTTACTGCATCAAACTGAATAAGGGGTTTAAATGCACACACACATGCAATCTGTACTACCCTACATCCAAGGGTCCTAAAAACAATGTGCAGCAACAAATCTAGGCCACGTATTGCAGAAGCTAAGTTACAGCCTGGTTGGTATCAATTCTGGTTCTAGTGTAATGTTAGACCCTTTCATTAATTTCTTTTCAACTGATCAAAGCAGAGGAGATATAGAAGAAAAAAAATCCTACTGCCATAGACGTGGATTTCCCATTCACCCTGATGAGCCTGGGTTTGTCAAAATGCCCATCTAAGCCACTGGTTTCTGTAACAACTCCTTTTGAGCGAGCTCTCCACGTCTACACACTATCATCCAGCTGTACTGCAGGTCCTATGGTCTGTTTCTTCAGAAAGACAGAAAATTAATTCAAAATATGAATATTTTTATCTCCACAAGCAGGACTTTAGAAGTATAGGTGACCTTTTTTTGTTAAATTATCCACACGCAGCCTTGTGTTAGGCAGCCACGTAGTAACAGAACTCAGAAGTTCTCATTTTTCAGCCCTTTATGAAGTCTGATAATTGTATTTTGCGCAGGCTTTTGAGCAGACTCCCACTCTTGCCTTCCCAGGTGAGGGAGGCTGTGCCTTAATGTGAATTACAACAATGGCAGAAACAAGGAATGCTTTGTAGATGACTTAAAAACTGAGGAACAATGAAGAAGCAAGTATTACTGCAGAAACTCTTAACTAATTTAGTCGTCAGCCTAACTTCTCTCTGCAGGAGTTAAAAGAAATTGAGCCAAATTGAAAAGCTGGGTATTTAGGAGAGGCAGAGCTCATAGGAAAGGGCTGGAAAATATATTCAGAGATAGTTAGACTGGATTGAGTAGCCTGCTATCTGAGTGCTACAGACAAGTGTTCCAAGAAATTCAGGTCAATGGTTCTGTACTATTTATTTCCATCATAAAGCAAAAATTTTTTGTGTGACATTCTGTAAGGTACAGCCTTTCCTAAACTGGATGAGAGCAGAAAACTCAAAGTTACCATAGTCTAGCTATTTTTATGATATCTTTCTAGAATAACAATAAGACACACATATAGAAAGCAATTCTTTGAACCTGTATGTTTGCTAAAAGCTTTGACCACTGGCAAAATTATGTGCCAGAAATTACAGTCCAAACTTTTTACTAAAAAAGTTCTTATCTCTTTTCTATTTGGATATATATAACCTTTTTTCCCTGAAGATATATTTTCCAAGATAGATGCCAAATTCTAGAGAAAACTGCCACATTATGTAACTTAATCTTTTGTGCTCCTCTCAAACAGTAAATTCCAGGAGAATAAAAAACACATGGGCTAAACACCTAAAAACAGAGCTCTGTAAAAGTCTGTATCTTTCCAACTCTGAAAGTAATTTTAGCGAATTTTCTTTGTTTTCATAAGCACCTGTTGGGTGCATTGCACATACTGTCAAAACTCTTAAATTTGAGTAAGGATGGAATTCTTAAGGGCACGGTATTACCCAGGATTTACTCAGGCAAGTCACTGGAAGTCTTCCACGGCCAGGTTAAGGCTGGACCCTTTTACAAACCCTACCCTTGGGACAGGGCTCACAAGAAAACACTAGATACAGACGTGCAGCAAGGGCTGCAGGGATGGAAGCAAGAGGACACAGCAGGCCCTTGTGGAGCCTCCTTACGGGTTCCCTGTTGGGAAGCAGATCTCGTAAACACCTTTTAGATAAAAGTAGCTTTCTTTCTGTGCAGATGTCTGAGCACTAACTACTGCTACAGCACTAGAAATATTTTATGTTGACAGTTTTACGGCTTCTACAGGAACAGCTGCACCTCAACTCCATTATTACTTGGAAGGCAAATTGCAATTCCTACACTGATGACATTATAGGTGTTTACAAAAAAAAAATCTGGCATTTTACTAGCATTAAAATTGTTGTTGGAAAGCCACCAGTTTCCTCACTTGCTAGCAGAAGCATTAGTGTCACAGGATGAGCTAACTATCAGGTGATCCTGCCCCTCTACTCAGCCCTGGTGAGGCCACATCTGCAGTACTGTGTCCAGTTCTGGGCCTCCCAGTACAAGAGGGATGTGGAGCTGCTGGAGAGAGTCCAGCGCAGGGCCACGAGGATGATCAGGGGCCTGGAACATCTGCCCTATGAGGAGAGGCTGAGGGAGCTGGGCCTGTTCAGCCTGGAGAAGAGAAGGCTGAGAGGGGACCTGATCTGTGTCTATAAGTGCCTCAAGGGAGGCAATGAGGAGGATGGGGCTGGCCTCTTTTCACTGGTGGTCACTGACAGAACCAGAGGAAATGACCACAAATTGAAGCATAAAAAGTTCCACGGGAACTTAAGGAAGAACTTCTTGACGGTGAGGGGGACAGAGCACTGGAACAGGCTGCCCAGAGAGGTTGTGGAGTGTCCTTCTCTGGAGATCTTCAAGACCCGCTTGGATGCAGCCCTGTGCCACGGGCTCTAGGTGGCCCTGCGTGTGCAGGGGGGTTGGACTAGATGATCTCTAGAGGTCCCTTCCAACCTCAGGCATTCTATGATTCTATGTTTTGAGATGGTTGAGGTACTCCTGTACCTGTATGGGTTCAGTACACTTCCATATGGGAATGGATCCAAAATCACACATACCATGGTGGTAGAAGTAGGCCTTGCAAAGTTATGAAGTGCCATGAAACAGAAGAATGCTTGCAGACAGAAGCAAAGGAGATGTTGTGATTCCTGCTCCTCAGCATCTGTGTAACCAAATTAAAATGTGAATATATTCCTGAAAGCCTCAATGGAAAGAGGATCAAAAATCCTATCTCTAAGACAATGAGCTGGATGAATAAAACACATAATACTTTGCACCTTACCATCAGGCAGAATTTGTATAGGGAAAAGATTTTTATTATGTAAAGTTCCCTTCATAAGAAGGATTAATGGAAATTTAGAGCTGTAATAAGACTAAAGACAAGTAGGTCAAAATCTTCTATAGCTGTCTTCTTTTCCCTGCTTCTAAAAGGTTCAAGAAACTCAACATATTTTAACTAGACCAGATTTCTCCTTTCCAAACTTCAAGTGTGGGAATTATGTAATCCTTGGAATCAAAATTCCAAAGGGACAAGAAGGGAAGTCAGTCCTACGAATAATGAACAATATACATTACAAACAGCAGTCAGAACAACCCAACTGAAGGAAAAAATAGAAAGTATGAACAGACCTGTCTAACAAAATGCTGCTTTAACTGTGGAAGTCAACACCTCCCACTGCATTCCATGAACCCATGGGACAAACAACTCACAGAACTTGTGTGTCCGTCACGGGACCTGGGACTGGTCCCAAGGCCTTGGTCCTCAACACCTTGCTCACAGCCCTGCCAGCTGCATGTGCTGAACAGCGTGAAAAGGCTGCAGATTTAGCAGTAAATCGGGGATAGGGATTTAGAAATAACTAGGAGTGTTCATGCTGAAAGGATTCAGGGCTGATGCCCACACGCAGCAGGCTGGCACCCCCTGGCGCCAGGGATGAGCCCGAGAGCTCTGCCGAGCCCAGCTGCTCGGGCGGCCCGCGAAGAGGCAACGGGAGACAGGAGATGCCGCTACCCCCAACTGCCCGCTGCCCCGGCTCCCCTCCATTTAACGACGTCTCCTTCCCGTGCCACCTCGCACCGGCCCCGGCCCCACAACATGGCGGCGGGCGCTGCTCCCGGCATGCGCCGCGGGGCGGCCCGCGCTGCCCGCAGACCGTCCCCATGGGCGGGCAGGGCCGGGCCGCGGGGCGGAGCGGGGAGGCGGGAAGGAGGGAGGGAGGATGATGCTGATGCTGTTGCCGCCGCTGCCGCGGGGAGAGGCGGCGGCGGCGGCGCGGGAGGGCGGAGGATGCGGCGGCGGTGGTGGTGGCGGCCGGCGGCAGCGGAGCGGGGAGCGA
>VWPW01032551.1:234956-300193 GCA_013389825.1 Crypturellus undulatus
CGCCCGGGAGGCCTTCGCGGGCGGCGGGAGCCGGGCCGGGCGCGGCGGCGCTGCGGAGGGCGCCCTGTGCCCCCGCCGTTCTCCGTGACAGGAGCGGCGCTTGCGCCCCGGTCCCGGCTCTGCGTTCGCCGCTACCTTGCATGTCCACCCCCTCCCCAAAATTATTTTACTAGCTTGAGCCCTTAATCTGAGCGTGTCAGAACGAGGACTGCAGAGAAGGGCTCTGTCTTGCTGCCTAGTGGATGTAAATGGCCACGAAGCAGCCAGGTTTTGCAGTCACGAGGCCCCCCCGGGTTGAGTCCTTCACACCAGGATGCCTCCCGGCCCTTCGCGAGGCCAGAAGTGGCCCACGAGCACGTCCATAGCCAGGCATCTGTCTCTCAGCTGGCCCGAGGAACCAGTGGTCTCTCATCGAGAGCTGCCGCACCACTCGGTCTCTTGGACTGGTATGTTTGTGTTGTGCCTTATGTGTATTATCGTACCTGTCATAGGGCTGCAGAAGCTGTGTGATGCGGTCAGTGTACTACAGATGTAAGCAATGCCCCATCGTTGAGGGGCCCTATCATTGAGTTATCTGGGGTAAGAATAAAATTTGATGTTCAGTAGATAGTAGAGGTCTTTTCTATTTTCCTGAAGTGGAAATGCTTTCTACCTCTTCTGTCGCCCTCCCTCAAGGCCAAACATGGCATAGCAACCCAGAAAGAACTAGGACAGTCTTGGGATAAGCTTTAAATGTTAACTAAGATTAAGTCTAGAAAACAATTAAAATGAGGCTTCTAGAACCTGGGTTGCAAGCTTAATCCACAGGTATCTTCCAGAATACAAAGCAAGGGAAACAGACTTTTAAAGATTTACTAGCATGAAGTTTTCCACCTCAAATTCAGGCTTTTTGCAACTGGCTTCAGCTGGATTTCCTTAATTCCAAAAGCAGAATACACAGCAGGTAACTGATACAAAGGCAAACATGAACGGTATTAAATGATAGCTGTCTAACACTCAGCATCAAGTTAGAATTTTGTAGTAGGTCCCTAGTCTGAACTGAGATACACCACCAGACACCTCATAGAAGTTGAATGACTCAGACTTTCTCAGACTCTCACTTGAGCTTTTTTTTAACTCCCTTAAGAAAGAGAAACAGCAAACTGCTGTTTTCATGATAGTATTGAAGATCATTTCTTGACCTGGACTGAGTTCTCTTCTCCTGGGAGTAGTTTTTCCCTTGATTTGGAGAAAACAAAGCGTAACAACCTTTAACTTGAACTTTGTGCACATAGGTTTTATAAAATACATATTTAACGGCTTTTTGAAGAAGTCTGTCTGTTGTCAGAACTTCAGGTCTGCTGCCCAGCAGAACATTGAGTATAAGGTCAGGGATTTAAAGATACTAAGAGCTTAAAAGGCTTAAGAGAGTTTTCAGAAGTCCAGCATTCCCTTCTAGGGAGCTGATATAGTATTCAAACTGAAGGCACCAACTTTCAAACACCAGCTGATTATCTTCTCCTCCAGTGCTTCGAGAGTGCTAGGAGAGCTGGGACTTGACATTGTTGTCAAAAGTGACATTTTAGGTTAAACTTTTCTAATGCAAGCTAATTAACATTTCTTTGGTTTTAACACACTTTGCTGCAAAGCTGAAGTCTGGCAAACCAGTAAGTTGCCTTTATATTCTACTTCTAAAGAAAAAGTGGTTTCAGGAGAATTATTCAAATGGCTGTGGCCATTTTGTGGTTGTTGCTTCATATTTCTGCTATTATGGAGTTAGTTGGCAGTGCCTCGTATTGGCACAGGCTTGTTTTGTCCCGGGAATAGAGAGATAGAGCAACTCATTCCCCCCACCCAGCCATTCCCTATAAAGCAGTCAGCGCGGAGAAGGAGCTGGTGAGTTTGTGCTCCGAACGCTGTGATGACAGAGTCACATTAATTTGTCATAAAGCTGCACAGCTGCCAGAAAACGTCCTGCCCTTCCACAGCCTAGGCATTTTTCATAGCTTCCCTCGTGGGCACAAATGCTTGTGCAGAGATAACTGAGTTGGATTAATATGTTCTCCTCTGCACCAAGTTAAAAAAAACAAAAAAACAGCCAGCTTCACTAAAGTCAGCAGGCTTGTGGTCGTTAAAAACCACACACACACACACACAAAAAAAAAAAAAAAACAAAAAAAAAAAAGAAGAGAAAGAAGCGCACACACACACACACAAAACCGCACAACACATATTACTGATTCATGTTAGGGAGCTGGGAATGAGCTTGGAGACTCTCCTATGGGTAAGGCTGCTGACGGATGCCAGTGTGAAACTTCTGAAATCGCAGCAGAGGAAAACGTTCAGGAGGCTGCACTCTCAGCAGTGCTCTCCGCTAAGGAGCTGCAGCTTCGCAGCAGCGTCGCTGCAGAGCGGGGCAAGACACCCGCACGTGATTTGCTCCAACAGTGTTTCCACTAACAGGCTAACAGCCTGCGTGTCCCTGCCTTTTTTTTTGCTTTTGTGGGTGCAGCCATGAGGTCAAAAATATTTCCTTCGTACAGGGCTCGGAATCTGTCCCTGTCAAGGTGGGTTTATCATGTCTGCACTAATCTGACCCAGAGCAGTAGGCAAGATGTCCAGACAGAGTTGGAAGTACTTGCTTGAATAAATAATTACACAAGGAAAAATCTAGTCATCTTGTTTGCACATTTTCATTGCAGAAGCACATTCTTTATAGGTGGAATAGTTTACGTGTAGAAGTCTTAGAGATCCTTAAGCCAGATAACGAAACAAAACAAAAGCTTTATAGCAGGAATTTATCTTCTGGTCATAACTTCTAGTGTATAAAGAAAAGGTTATATTGACTCATTAATGTTTTTAGAGTTGGTTAGATGTTCATGACAATACTTACAAATTTCAGTTGCAATACTAGAATGCTTTTTTTTTGAAAATGGATTACTTCTGATAAAGTGGAGAAGAAGAAATTCCGAACGTAGGCAGGAACATAGCTTTTTTGTAGCTATGTTGACATAGCTTTTGGAGTAGTTATTGATAATTTGAGAGAAGGTCATGCTATAGACCAGCAGAAACTGCAAAATATTCTCTATGGTTAAGAGCTTCAATCAGCTTTAAATTCTGCTAAATTTAGAGTTCTGCTAAATTCTTTAGCAGAAATGTTACAACTGAGCTACAGACTTTTTAAAGCAGGTTATTTTTTGGTGGTAGCCTAAGCCTAATCTCAACTTCTTTAGCAGAACTCTAAAGCAAGATGGGATTTTTTTTTAGCTTTGGTTAGTTCTAGGAAGAGAAAAGAACTGTAGAAGAGAAGAGCCAAGAAATTGGAAAACAGAAGCTGTTTCTTTTCCTGATCAGTTGAGCTATTTTATAGAAAAAGAGTATTAAATCAAACAAAACAGAAGATGTGCTTTGGCATGAGAAGACTTTACGTGACTCTGTGGCTGAAGCTCTATAATAAATGTATCTATCAAGCAAAAGTGAAGTTTTACACTTTTTGCAGTTTTGGTATGATTATATTCAGGCCATTTGGGGGAAGCATTCCATGTAACATTAGATTTTTAGCTTGACTTTTATCTATCCATTTTGAGATTTGTTTTATAATGAACTTTCTATTTTAACAGATGGGACTAACTTATGCTTAATTGGAACAGGTTTCAAGTTAATACATTAGGAAGGAATTATATTATTAGGAAAGAATTATATTATTAGGAAAGAATTATAACTAGTCTTTCTATGAATCTGTCTTTATCATAGACTTGAATTTTATTTTAGCCAGTTCTCACTGTGCTAAGTTCAAAGAAAGATACTCAGCTTTAAAATAAATGAAGAACCACATAGCTATTAGAGCTGAGTCTGGCTTAAGTGGTGTCTGTGTCTACTCTTTTTGCCCACAATGGCTGCTTCTTGCATGTACATAAGCCTATTCTGCGATTACATGGGAAATTTAATTGCATTCAAAGCAATAACTGAAACATATATGTAAAACATTATATTAGCTAGATTATGCTTTTTTCATTTAAATAATAATGTTCTATCATCTTATCATGTAAGCTGGATAAACTTGCTCTCCTTTTGTTGAACTGAGGTATTTCTAGCCAACTTAACCAACAGATCATTTTTTTCAGTATATATCTATTAAGAGAAGAGTTCCTTTTACTAGTTTTTAAATTGTTTTTCCTTTCCTTATTTTGAGAATGTAACTCTTTAAAGAAGGAACTTTCTTTAATCTTGTGCTTTGTTCATCAATGAAATGTACTATAGCATTGAAGACACAAGTCAGTGATCATAATCTAAATAAATATAAATTATAAATTATATAAATTATAAATATAATTCTAAAATCCAAAATACTGTAAAACGAAAAATACTGATAAAGACATTTTAGTCACTGTTAGTAGAAATTGGGATATTTGAGAAGAAAAGCTAGTTATGCTGTTAATTTAATCTGAATCTCAAATTCAGCTACTATTCTTAGCTTTTGCTGTTTTAAGTGTTTTGAATGTGAAGGAATTGACTGAAGTGACACTGTTAATTGTCACAGATAAGTGTCACTGTATTAGATTAATGTAAACTTGTTACCTATGTTGAAAGTTTATGTTGTTTTCTTAATAGTATAGCTATAGTACTCATTACATAAACTTTTCTAGTTTTATGTAAATAATATGTCAAAGTTTTACTCTAAGGCTCTGGGTATTTTAATGTGATATTATTTAGTTAGAAATAAAAATATGTATAAACAGTTTCTTCAAGAAGTTTATTTAACTTCTTATTCAGGTTAGTCAGATTTGACCTAAATTGGTGAAGATTTTTATTTTACACCTAAGAATTCCATTTTTCTCCCAACTAAGTATTAGAGACTGTCTCTAAATGTTGTTACAACTGAGCTACGGACTTTTTACAGTAGGTTATTTTTTGGTGGTAGCCTGAACCATAGAAATGAGAATATTGACTATGGCTATGGTAGTGAATATTATTATTTGTAAAACATGAGGATTTTGTTCTCCACTTAGGATTTAATGTACAGAATTCCCAAGAGTGTAAATGCTAAGTTTCCCAGTGAGTTTCGGAAAACTGACAAAAGTGTTATTTTTTTTTTAATAATCTTGGAGAAATACTTAGAGGTTATAATAATAATAATAAGTGGAAACAGATGGAAATAGAATGCTATGGAAACAGTTCTGATTTTGACTTAGTACTTTTACATAGTTATTAATGAATTGAGTGCAGAGGGACTATGGTAATCATTTAGCTGACCTTTTGAGCAGTCCAGGATGGAGAGCTAGCATAATTAATTCCTCCTTCTTACATAATAGCTGTGGCTGAAGAGGCTCCTGTCTTTTAGAAAATATCCAATACAGTGTGAATTTATATTGATGAAAAATCCTTTTAGTTTAATTACTATAATTTATATTTTTATTTAGTTTAATTTTCTTTAATTTATAGTAAATTGCTGTGGTTATTGTTTACTTGCACTTAAGTAGTGCAAATTTGACGGTAAGAAATGGGAAAGGTTGTGGTGCTGCTTCTGCCTCTGCCAATGGAAGACGCATGTGTGAGCAACGAGGCAGACACCACTGGATTCTCAATAAATTCTTGGTTACAAGTTCTCATTTGAGAGGTGGGCTGAGCATCTTCATGCAGGCAGTGCCCTCCTGACTGATGCTTTATAATAACTTGGTGTCTATTTCTGGCTATTCCTCCTACTCTGTGGGACTGAGCAACAGGTCAGAAAGGTGTCTGCATTTGAATTGCTGGCTCGATATGCAAGAAGGACTCTGAGGCACATTACAGGAGAGGAACAAGAGGACTTTTCTTCTGGAGCATGGTCCTAGTTTAAAGAAGCAAGAAGGGGGTTAACAAAAGCTCAGAATAGCATGAGGATTTTAGAGAGTGCTATAAGAGAATAATAAAACTGGTCCATAATTGTTACGTCCTCTTTGGACTGTGAAGTGGACAGAATTTGTTTTGGATATTATTTCTGAATGCCATTAAATTTTTAAAACATTTACTTAAACATTTACTTAAAAACATTTACTTAAAACCTGTGCAAAGAAGAAAAAGGGGTCCTGTAGATGTACTCCTCCCGTGTGCATCTGAACTGCAGGCAAGACCTATCACTGGTACTTACTCTTGTAAGTACCAGTGGGTGCTCTAGCAACTGTGGGAATGTGTAACAAATGTAGGAACCTGACACTGTTAACTTTTTTCAGTGTGAGTACAAGACTGATCAAATTATCTCTTGACTTTCTCTTTGATAAAATAAGTAGCTCGAACTCAGACATTCTTTAGAATAAGGCCTCTTTTGTCATCCTTTAATCATATTCATGAATCTCCTCTGAACTTTCCTCACGTTGTCAACATCCTTCTGAAAGGCTCTGTGCAAGACTAGATACAGCTTTTGAAAAGTGATCATGTGTGTGTCAAATATAAAAATAAAGTCTCCCTTCTTGATGTTCCTGTTTTCTTATTAAGCTGTTCTAACCACTGCGTTCTACTGGAAGCTTCTGTTCAGCTGATTATTATCTGCCATATGTCCCTACTCTTTTATCAAAGTTTGGTATCCCCCAATTACATGCTCTGTACTGTAAGTGCGATGTGTGTTATGTGCTCCTGGATATGCATTTGCATTTCACCGGGGATGTGCATTGAAGTGCACATCCCCGGTAAAGATCAGTTCATCAAACCAGCTCAGACTGTTCTGTGTTAGTGGCTTGTTGTCTCCATTAGTTATCAGTCTCCCAGCCATGTTTTTACCTACAAATGTTATCCATGTATATTATATTTCCAGGTTATTATATAAAAAAGTCAAGTTGCATAAGGCCAAGAGCTGAACTTCGTGAGGCCTGCTAGCAATCTGATACACCATTAACTATTCAGTAGGCATATTCTCTTGCTGCGGTCCGACACCACAGACTGCCTGTGGTGAAAGCTGCTTAATGGGCAGTGTGTTCCTGAATTGTTTCATTTCACAGCCTGTCATTTAAAATTAAATAGATAGTGATACGTATTTATATTGGAATGTCACACTGAAAGTTCTGCTGCTGAGTAACAGAATACTCTGGTTACCTGTTCCGTTCCCTTGTGCCCTGCAGCACAGGGTAGAGATGGGCAGTAGCCTTTTTAAACCCTGCAGCTAAACCTCAAAGGACTTGTAAACCTAAATCAAAGACATTTGCTGATGGTTTACATTTAACATGCACCTCAGAACAAGTCTTCTTTTTTATTCCATTTAATATTTAAATTATTATTATTTAAATATTCTATTCTAAAAAAAATTCTATCAAGCTTCTCAAGGTGCTTGATGATATGCTGTGTTTTGTGACATATCAGTATTGCTATCTTTATCAAACTCACAGGCTCACCAACAATGTCAGTCTGAGAAGAGGCATTGAACCCTTGTTGGTTCTCATAACTGTAAGACTGCTCTTCATTTAATTCATCTTTAATGAAGTCTTGCATTATTTGTTACATTGTTTTGCTTGAGATTGTTCTGTGGCTGGCTACAATTATGTAGCTCATCCTGTTGCTCATCCTGGAAAAATGTGGTACACTCTTTAGTATTACAAGAATTACTGAAAATTTGCACTATACATCTTCTGCAGTACTGAGCTGTGTGCTCTGTAGGACACTGTTACATTAAGACATGTAGGTAGATTCAGCAGGTAGATAGTTGTCCATCATTCAAGACCAATTTCAAACAGTGGATGAGAATAATATCTTTTTGCTAAATCAGATCCTTTGTGTATATTCAAAATTTAAAGAAGAGAACTTCACACCTCAGAAACATTACTGGGGTTGTGATTTCAAGTGATTTTAGATGTTTGAGTAAATTCTTCAATGGAAGTCAGCACAAAACCAGACAAATTATCATTAACAAATATCTCATTCCCATGCACTCATTGAGTCTCTTGGCTTCCTAAATTCTGTCCAGAGGATGCAATATCAGTCAGCGTAGTAGCTGACACATTGGAACAGTCTAGCAGAAGTTTCTGCAGGTACTTAAGCTTCCATCATAATGGATCTTTATATATATGCCAGCAAGTGTTCATTTCTTCCTGCAAGATGGTCTGTCTGAATGCAAGTTCTGTTTGCTGGTAGTTGTGCTTGTTGCTTCTTTTTATGAGGAAGGTAAGATGTCAATGACATCCCTTAGCTCAGCTTTGAGATTAAGTCTCCTTACTCCCAAACTATATTGAACGAAGGCTGATGGGCATGCCCATTCTCCCCTTTGTAGCCTTCTACTGCAGTTATTTCTCCCTGCATTTTTAGTTGTCAGGTGGCTAATATTCCTTACAGAAGAAAGGAAATAAAAGAACAAGAAGTACAAAGTGAACAGGAAACTCCCTTAGGTAGATCTGCTACTCATGGAATTGAGTCTTTTTTTTTGTGTTGTTCTTTTATTAGCGTAATAGCTGCTTTCTTGCTTCCTCCTCACCACTTTTAGAACGTCTTAAGCTTAAAACTTATACCTTCATCTGTGCAGAAAACAGCCCAGAAACTGTTGAAATTGGGTAAGTGGGATTAAAAAAACTTTTTTTTTTTTTTGTGTTGTTCTTTTATTAGCGTAATAGCTGCTTTCTTGCTTACTCCTCACCACTTTTAGAACTTCTTAAGCTTAAAACTTATACCTTCAACTGTGCAGAAAACAGCCCAGAAACTGTTGAAATTGGCTAAGTGGGATGAAAAGAACTATTTTTTTTTTTCAAAATTGCATTACTGATTGTGTCTGCAAGGCAAGAACCTTGGTGCCATGTGTCTGCATCTTTATACAAGCAAACGTGTGCAATGGGCATATAAGTTCCTTACTTTGACCCAAATAAGTTGTGCCAGTGAAAGTAACTTTAGGTATGTTCTTGCCTGTATGTGACATTTATGTTCATCAGAGAATATTCTTTCTCATGCTTTTTATGAGTATAATTATGTGTCAACAAAAGCATCTGCAAATGTTGGAATGTTCAGTGTAAACTTTACTTGTTCAGAAAAAAAAAGGTGTCAAAAGGGTGACTATCAGAAAGATTATCATGTGAATCATATGAAATATCACCATTTTATAACTGAGGTTCCTGAACTCTGGAGAAAAAACACTGAAAACAGACCCTCATTTAGGAGGCCTTTGATCCCATCTGACACTGAATTTGTAGAAGGCTGTTGATCTGACTAATTTTTTTTTGCATTTGTTTTATTTTGGAAAGCTTTTTTGTTAAGCTCTGCTGATGGCATAAATGGAACAGTTAACTGGAAGACTAAGCAAGCCAACAGTTATATTATCAGCAGAATAAAGGCTGCTGAGAAGAATGGTGAGTTTAGGTTGTAAATTTAAATCTCATGTTGGTTCAGTCAAATCTGCTTTTAATATTCTTGCTTTTCCAGTCATGTCTTTGTTTTAGGAATAAGGTGATACTTAAAGGTAAGTAATTTCAAAAAACTGCATTTTTTCCCAATATTTTAAGCATTCACAGACCTGTGTGTCTTCAAGTTTTCCCCAGCCTTTTCTGTTGCAGCTATGGCTTTGCTTGAAGTAATGGCTGTGTGCACAATCTAATCTTGTGCATTTTCCTATTGCTGCCTGGAAATACCTCTGCAGTAACTTGTCTATAACAATTTAAAAATTGTTCTATGTGCACATGCAAAACACTATTTTCTTGTCATTTGTGAAAGTACACAGAGAGTATTGTAGCTACTGTATACCAAGTGGTAAGCAATATGCATGGACCACCAATTCAGGTTATTTCTGGAATTGTGCTTTCTCTCTAAAAATCCATGGGGAGAGATTCCAGAGAAATATCCAGAGAAATTTCATTTTCTTTTTCATCTTCATTTTCTGAAGATCATCAACACACAAGACTCCAATCAACACAGGAAATCTTCTGAAGTGTCTGGACAGTGGGATGTTCCTTATCTGATAAATGAGCCCTAACGTGTGGCTGTTTACAATTTGTGCAATGGACACTGAGAAAATCCCGGCTGAATTTTTGCTTGCGGTCAAGGTTACAGGAGAGACAACTGGGGCAATTTCTCAACAAGATTCAAGAAGTGTGATGTGTATTTCCCAATCTTCTGTTCCCAGGCTGTCCACTTCTTTCTCAAGTCTCCAGATTTCCTAACCTTTTTGGTTAGGTCTTGGGAACTTCCAAGAATCTTCCAAAGGATCTAGAAACGGCGGGGAGGGAAAAAGGCAGTGCTGTCAAGGTAGCCAATACCTGTTCTGTTCTGGTCCTATATATGACCATTAGTGAAGAAATATCCCATGGTTAGTTGGATACAATCCTCTCACAGGTCCCCAGGGTTTTATCTGCACAGGGAAAATCCCCAGAAAATTTGTATTGGCAGTCTTCCTCATTAGAAAGATATTTAGATGCTGGTAAGTTCCCCCAGTTTCATCCCTGGATTGCCTGAGATGATTAAACATTCATCTCTAGTCTTAGGCAATCTTATGAAAATTACTTTGGGTTTTAAAAGCCTGAAGGGAATAGCATTTCATTTATAATTTCATTCTTAAAAAGCAGTGATTGCTGTAGTGAGCTGGAGACTCATAGTTTTCCTTCTAATTTTGAAGGAGCCCCATTGGGGAAAAAGAAGCTTCTCTAACCAAGGCAGACAACTTTCCAATTCTTAATCTCCAGATTCGTGTCATTACTATGTATTTACTTACTATCACAGAATAAAATAGGAGTCTGTGTTTTTTCTTATTTTTTTTTCCGAGTACATTTTTAAACACCCAACAAGATCACTGCCTTATATCTGGCTAAGTTCCTATTGGTGTACTTATGTCAGCTACAGAATATGTCTCATTACTAGACATATGCAAGTGGTTTTCCTCTAAAAGACATAATAAATAGATGGCTTATAGAGTAATTTTTCCTTCAGTAGCTGCTGTTTCCATTATCCTTTTTTCCTTCAAATATATAATTTATGGAGAAAATATATATTACTTTTTCACTCTTCTATTTGAATTGATCTTCCATAACATCAGAAATAGGAAAATAGATTTTCTGTTTTAATATTTGATACATCTTCATCCAACCACTCTATTTTTTCTCAGATTTCCTGTTCTGTGAATAATCCTATTAATGTTATAAATTATTTTCAGCTTTTTTTTTGAAAATATTTTAAGGAGAATTAATCAGTTTGTCATGTATAGCTCATACACGAAAGTGAATACAAAACTTCTTTGGGGGGTCATTAACTTACTAATTTTAATTATATACATCACATATCTGTAATTATTGTAGTTAAATTAACTCTACATAATTAAACTTAACTGCTTTATTAACCACATATAATTGTAGTAAATTGTATTTAAATCTCAAGATCATTTTACAGTTCAGTACTCTATCAAAAGCACTAGCAAAGCAAATAGGGAAAGAGCAGTTCTGATAAGCTGATCATTATATTGATAAAAAGGTGATCATGAGTATGATTGATGGCAGGATGTTTTGCTACAAATAGTGCTAGATGTCTAGCAGGAGAGATAAGAACTAACTCATTTTTCTTGTTAATTCAAATGATTTTTTTATGGAATGTCAATCTTGCATGTGTCAAGAAATGAGGCACTGGTACTTCGTGGAAGTTTTCCTGCTGTAAAATTTGATCAACAGCATACTGAGAGTTTGAGACTGCTAATCCAAGGAGATCAGCGAGGGGTTTCTGTGACTAGCGCGGAGGTCCCCGTTGAGATGTGTGCACCTCAGCTGGGCTGCCTGCCCGAGGTCTAGTCAGCGCAGCCAGAGGAATCTAGCACAGTGATTCATCTCGTTTTACAGGAGAAATCAAATTAATCAACCCTTAGAAGCGTCTGTTTCTCTCCACTGACTATAAAAGGAGCCTGACTAATTCAGCTGTGGATGTTGTTTCTGTGGGCATCTAAAATTAGGTGAGCTAGATTCCACCCTGAGTGCGTGGCGCAGGGGATGGAATGTCCCTGATTGTGCCTAATTAACCGGGCTTCTTAAGCACATCTCAAATAGGGAGGGTGGTACAGGGAAAACTTTGAAGAGCTTTGTACCAGCACGAGATGGATAACGCGAGATATTTTAAATCTGTCTTGTGGCGCTGCCCAAGTTGCGTGGCCTCCACTGGCCTTGGAGGCTGCTTAGGGGGTTCGCAAAGCAGGTAATGGTGTGCGTTCCGGTGTCTGCGATGTGCTTGTATTTACCATTTTTCTGATCTTCATTTCCTTTACAAACTTATCAGCAATAATTGATTGTTTCAGGTCACTGATCTTAAAAAAAGAAAAGTAATACGATCTGTATGAATAAAAGTAATCAGTCCTGTGAGACTCCATGAGACACATCTGCCAGATCAGTATTCTCCATTCATACTTAAGTATGCCCTTAGCAACTGCATTTGTAATTGCATAAAAAATAACTTTACATGTTCTGCTTGTTCTGAATTAAATTATTCTTTTTTGTTGTTGTTGATTTTTAAGTCCCATATCAGTGGCTTTGATTTTTGGTTTACTCGACTGGTCTATAATTTCCCATGCCCTTTTCTGTATCCTGTTTCAACACAACTACAGCATCTTCAGTAATGAGCTCTCTGACCAAAATGGATGTAGGATGTGTGTGAGCCTGCTGTTCTAAAAAAGTCTAGCTTTAAGAACTCATATAAATCTTTAGCTACTGTTGGGACTGAAAGTGCATGATCGGCATTATCTGCTTCTGGGAGGCATTTTCATAAATACAAAACAAAAATGTATACTGCATTGCTTTGTCCTTCTCTGTACTAGAACTGAAACAATCAGCCATTTCCTCTTAGTTAAAGATTCAGTACCATCAGTAAGATTCTTCTGTATTCCTTGTTCTGTTGTTAGATATCAAGAAAGATGACTGTATCCTTCAGTTGCTGTATTTTCATTGTATATATAACAATAAAAAGAACAATAAAAATACAATTGACTTGTTTTTTATTGCAATAAAAATAACTAGTTTGCACAATTTTTGAAATTCTAAACTTGGCTGTCTTGTTTATTGAAATATTGGAAGGGACCCTAACAGCCAAAGAGAGGATGTGCTCTGCCTTCTGTCCTTAAATCCCCGCAACCTTTTAAAAAACTTATTAACAGGTGTCTAATGTTTGTTGCTTTCCTTTTCCCAGATACCAGCACTGCCACTGAAATGCATGCTGTTTTATCTAGAGCATGTCTCATTTTGCCTTTTTCTGTCTCTCTTCTTTCCTTCTGCTTTTCAGTGTACACGATTCTGTCTAAGGTGCACTCTGATCGGAATGTATACCCTTCTGCTGGAGTTCTTTTTGTTCATGTTTTGGAGAGAGAGTACTTTAAGGGGGAGTTTCCTCCTTACCCAAAGCCTGGTATGGGATGCTAAGATTTTCCATGTTATATAAATATTGAAAAAAAATCAAAATATTGAAAGAATGCATTAAAAATCAAGTCTATTTAGTATACTTTGCAGGGCAGTATATAATGTGTGAGGACAGGTCAGCAGTTGGCAGATTTGAGTTTCTATCAAAATACTTTCAGGTAAAATAAAATGGATGATCCTAAAATGTAAAATTTTCTGATTTGTGAGCATACTTTTAAAAGTATGTATCTAACTGTATCCTGGATTAATTTGGGATCTGTAATTAATTTGTAGATTTGAAATCAGAAAAGATCTTTTCTTCTCTTTCTTGTTAAACCTGAAATTGTGGAAGCTTAACTGTAATATTAGAAAAAAAAGGTAACAGTTTTGTTAAAAATATTTAAAAGTATTTTTTCTTAAAAACATTAAAAAACATTTAGAGAAATATTTCAATTTTAGACGTAGTATATATCAATATTTACTAAGGAGCACTTTGAAGGCATAAGTAAACTTGGAAGAAAATTAAATTAAATATGATAATACAATGTTTTCCTTCAATGAAAACAAAAGCTTATTTTGAATCAGTCTTCTTTCTGTATTTAGTAACTGTTTACTGTTATTAAGCAGTTTGTTTTCAGAGAAAGAGCTGTATTTTCCTAAGTATTTTGTTTTGACTTGCAACGAAGGTAAAAGCCAAAAAGGTGAATCATTAGAAAGTTAAATGATATATAAGCAAGGTAGAGAGGAAAGAGAGAACATTTGCCCTCCTTGTCTGTCAACACTGAAAAGCTTTTAGGGAAAAACTGTGATACATGTATAATGCATACATAATTAAAAAGTACTGTTTCATTAATGATCTTTTGAAACAATTTGGAGTACCATTTTCAAAATTCACTTAAAAAAAAAAAAAAAACTTCTGTTAGGCTTATGGCATGTGTTGTCAGTAGCACAAACAGCTGTGTTTTCTAATATATATTTCTCATATAAGGAATTCTCCCCTGCACGTGCTTTGGAAATATTTTAAAAATGTAACTGAAGCTCAGAACGAAACATCAAAATCAAAGTGCATAGCATTTTCTTTTAAATATGACGATACTATTTATTTTGCCTAGGTGAAATAAGTAATGATCCTATCACATTTAATACCAACTTAATGGGGTACCCTGACAGACCTGGATGGCTACGCTACATACAAAGGACACCATACAGTGATGGAGTTCTGTATGGCTCGCCGACCCTAGAAAATGTGGGCAAACCAACCATCATTGAGGTATTTTCTTTCATAATTTCAAAAAGATTTGTTTTAGAATATAAATATGTATGTATATATACATTTCAAAATATACAGCAATAAAACCTTTGTGAACAGTTCTACTTGGCAAGTATCTGGTTTCTAAACTTTTCCCCTACGTATCTGTATGCATGCAACAGTTATTCCAGAACATACTTTATTTAAATACCTTTAAAGAAACTAAACATCTGTTGCTTTTTCTTTTTTAATAATCAATCTCACAGCACTTTACAACATTATTTGCTGAGAAGTGACGTAGTCACTATAGTCACTGTGTCTGTGTTCCAGACATAGCCTGTCTTCTGTCACTGAAATGAGTGAACTGAACTATAAATTCTGGGAGGAAAGTAGTCTGGTTTTATTTATGGTGTGAAACATTTCTCGCCTTTTGGGAATTTAAAAAAGTGATAGTACTGGTGACCAACCTCATTCCATGTTTTCATTTTATAAATGAGAAGGCAATCAAAGTAGAACTGGGGAGGATAGTTGCACAGTAACCCCTGAGGATGGTGGTTGACAGTTGTGAGTATTTCAGGCTATCTGTACATATATGTCCTTGCATAATTTGACCAACAGAGGCATAAGTTTCTGAAAGTAAGGGGCATGAATGCTGTATGCCCAGTACAGTTACAAATTCCAGGGTTTTATTTAAAACTGCTTTTCTTGGAGTAAATCTTATGAATACATTCATGGAGTATGACTTGACTATGTTTAGAATTAAATCTAAACCNGTAGAACTGAGGAGGATAGTTGCACAGTAACCACTGAGGATGGTGGTTGACAGTTGTATTTCAGGCCATCTGTACATATATGTCCTTGCATAATTTGACCAACAGAGGCATAAGTTTCTGAAAGTAAGGGGCATGAATGCTGTATCTGCCCAGTACAGTTATAAATTCCAGGGTTTTGTTTAAAACTACTTTTCTTGGAGTAAATCTTATAAATACATCCATGGAGTATGACTTGACTATGTTTAGAATTAAATCTAAACCCATATCCTAAAGATAGTTATTGCTGGGATCCCAGTAAGCTTTCCTTTAAATGTCTCTATTTATTCAGTTCCCTAGAAGCCATCAGTGAATTTAGAGCTTGTGGCCTTGGAAGGAGGGGCTGGAAGACAGGATGGGAAGCGGAGAAACCCATTTCTGCTTATGGTGTTTCTAAATCAAAGATAAGAATAAAGGATATACATGCATGATACATTCTGCATGTATGGCAGAGCACTTGTTTCTGAGTCAAAACAGATTAAATTCACGTGTATTCCATACGTCATTATATTTAGATATAGGTTGTAGATAGAAGTACAGTATTTGACTTAAAGGTAGTATCAAATGCATATGTTTTATCTTTCAAATATCATATTAATTATTTGATAGATTTCAAAAAAGGAATCAAAGCACGTTCAAAGTCAAAGCATTTTTAATTTATCTATTTAATATTCATTATTTTAATGTTCCATAAACCTGATTTGCATATTTGCTATCATATAGCTTTTATATTTTTACTATCATATCTTTTTTATTCTAGATAACTGCATATAACAGACGTACATTTGAGACCGCAAGACATAATTTGATCATTAATATAATGTCAGCAGAAGGTATGTACAGAAAAAACTTGTTTCATTTGAACTATAGAAGCAAAAAAATACTATGGCTCCTTTTCTTTTGAGATAGAAAATACTGTGAAATAGCTGTCCAATCTTCAAATGAAATGTAGGGGCACAAAGGGGAAATAAGAGAGTTCTAAGATATCATCTGTTATTTATAAAAATGTCTATTACTTTTTGGGAAATAATTTCCAAAAATTTTCTGCTTTCAGAAACAAGCCTTACACAAAGGATTTTCCTCCTTTCGCTTGTTGGTTAGTTTTCTTTGTTTTTCTTTATACCAAGAATAATTATAAGTGTATTTTAGAAGGGCATCCAGTATTCATACTGAAGGACAAAGATTTCATCATCAACAACATGCTGCTATTTTTCATCCGCTTTGGTGAATTTGAGATTCGATTTTTCAAGCAGAGGGTAAAGTTTATAGTGAGTGGCCCACATCCCCAATAGCATTAGTGGTTATTGCTCTATTGAAATAAACTGTGCTGTCCACATATGTCTTCAGCAGCAGAGCTGGTATTCTGAATTGGTATCACAAGGCACCAATGTGCATTTTTAATGTCTTTACGAGAGGATGAGTTTTGCAGTAGAAAATGCTTCAGGACAGCACTGACCTTAAAAGATTCAGCTTGCCCTATGTATCAGCCCATTTGTAGTGAGAATTTCTTTTGACATTTAAGAACAATTCTGACTAAATTATCCAAGTACTGCATTTCTCTTATATTGTCATAAATTTTGAACTGCAGTGGTACTGGTGCTACCATATGGTGCTGCCGATGTTATTTCATACAGTAGATTTGAATCCCAAGACATAAGTAGTAATCAAGATGAATTAGAAAGAAGAATGAGAGTTAAACTGTGCTTCAGCTGGGTATTCAATAGGTATGTGAACAATGCACATGAGATAGGAAGGTTAATAAGAAAATGCTTTAAAATGGTCTAGGTTTTGGTGGTTTTCTTTTGTTTGCCTGTTACAGACTTTCCACAGGAATCCTCTCGTTAAAATCTTGACATTTTCTGATAGCAAGTTTTCTCCTTTTTCAATATTCCTGTAATACTAGCAGGTATGGCTTCTTCTGTAGAATGAGTGAGTCAAATACTTTTTCTTCAGCTGAAACTCTTCGTCAGATATGACACAAGCCCCATGTTAAGTCTGGGGAAGAATACTCCTTTTGTTGTTTTTGTTTGTTTATTTTTTGGAAACAGTATTTTTCAGGACTAAATTTGAAATATTTATTGCTTTGATTTTAAAAAGAATTTGCAAAAGTTGTGAAGAGACAAATATTTTAATTATTTTAAATGAACAATTAAAAAGTGTTGTAATATATGAAAAGAGGAGGAGAAATGGTTGCATGAAGTGATATTATCTTTGGTAGAAATCTTTTTTTTAATAAATTCTGGTTGTCGTTGTCTCCCATTCATACAAATATAATGTTGTATAAGCCTTAAATGTTTTACTTCCATTTGTAAGGCATGTGTCCCACTGGGGAAAAACAGTGGCCGAAAAGCACTTCTTTTTCTCATTTAAAAATACTATTAATGGCAATTTTTTGATGGGAGAGTATTTTGACCTTGATTCAGCAGTCTGTGTAGAAGTATACTTTTGCTATACCTTTTTACTATAGATTTTGTGCATACAGGTAACTATACAGACTGTGGTGAAATTAAGCGTTGCATGATGTCGGGTGCACGTCTAAGAGCATTGCTGGAGCAGAAGTAAAGTACTCCCAGCCTTCAGGTTTAAGCCGTGATTCTTGAAGTTTTCAGAGGCACAACAGACTTTTATCTTGATTCCTTCTTAATTTTCTTAATTTTTATTTTGCTATATTCCCTTAATGCTCAGAAGACATTATCTGGTAAATTACCAAAAGAGAAATTTTTCTACCTCCATAATAAGCATTGGAGGCCATGCAAAGTTACGTTACAAAGCTGGAACTAAATGTGTAGTATTTCTCCTCAATTGGAGTTTGAAGTAAGGGCATGGCATACCACTGTTTTTCTTTTTAGCTACTGTGTAAATTGTATAAGTGTATAGGTATACCTGTGTATTTCTTTGCATATATTGCTAATAGTAGAAAAGAAAAAAAAATCTAGTCAACCATTTTTACTTACTTTTTTCATTATTTTTGTAGAGAAAATACCTTTGAATTTGTTAGATACTTGAAGTATTTAGATAAATTATGTTTAGACAAATTTGACTAATATTTGTTCTGTCACAAAACTCTGTGAATCTCCTCATATATTAAGCGTCACACCTAGAAAAGAAAAGAAGTAAAAATAGTAATTTGTTTTTCCAAGAAAAGTGAATAAAATTCACTAATGAAACAGAATCACTTAGGAACATCTTCAGTTCCCAGTACATCTTCCGAATGCATTACCATATATAGCTTCAAGGGTAAAATACTCAATAGTGAAGTTTAAAAATACTATTTAGTACTTACTTTAGTATTAACTCATAAAGAGAAGATCGTTTTTGTAAAAATTGGATCTCTGCTGCACAGTACAACACTAATACAAATATTGTATCTGCAGAGTAAACAAAACTATGTAATTAAGTAGCTTCATGTAGCTCTACAAATATTGTAGCCCAACCCTGATTCCTGTGTAGCGAAGCCCCAGAATAGCTATTCTTAGACTGCCCCACCCCAGGGTATTAGAACAGATAGTCCATATCAGCTGGGTTGCATTTTAAAAGTTGTTTCTCTGTTAAACAGATAGCAGGTATTTCATAGTTTGTATCTGAAAACAGGATGGGAATTTAATACTATTGCTGTGTCTCAAAATGTAGCACTCATCTGACATCCAGGAAGCGAACGTGAATTTTTTCAGGGGAATATGTTGTCATCTTCAGGTTCAACCTGAAATTGCAGCGGTTTGGATTTGCATCTTTGCCGTCTCTCAGAGCAGTGTCTAGATCGTTGCAAGGTGGAATCTGTTGTCACTGCAGGTCACGGTTTTGACCCCA
Organism: Crypturellus undulatus; assembly: GCA_013389825.1. Classification (NCBI taxonomy): domain Eukaryota; kingdom Metazoa; phylum Chordata; class Aves; order Tinamiformes; family Tinamidae; genus Crypturellus; species Crypturellus undulatus. The sequence continues at coordinate 254,102 of VWPW01032551.1, forward strand.
AGATTAGCATGAATGTAATTTTATCTGTTTAATGAAGATTAAACCAGCTGAGAATCTCATTCTCCAGTTCCCTTCCTCATCTGCCAATTGCTTCAGAAATTGCCAATTGCTTTCAGCTTTAGCTAATGGTACTACCAATGCTTAATTAAACAAACATGATCAGATTAGGTTCATGAGCTAAATTAAATTAAAAGGTTTTTGGAAAAGGATATCAATCTAAAAGTGGCATTGAATTAATTGCTAATATAAATATTTTATTGTGAAGTCTTCATTAAAGGCAAAACTCTTTATTTGCAACTAGATTTTCCTTTGCCATATCAAGCGGAGTTCTTCATCAGGAATATGAATGTAGAAGAAATGCTAGCAAGTGAAGTCCTGGGAGACTTTCTTGGAGCAGTGAAGAACGTGTGGCAGCCAGAGCGCTTGAATGCAATAAACATCACTTCAGCCCTAGACAGGGGAGGGAGAGTTCCCCTTCCTATCAATGACATGAAAGAGGGGTAAGCATGTCGTGCTAACATTTTTATTTGTGTCTTTCTATCAGTTCAAATTAAATCTTACTGAAATGATTAGCATTTTTCCAGACTTTCTAGAAACATTGCAATTAATGTTTTGTATTGAAATCCAGGTTGGAATTAGATACTGAAGGAAATTAATTACAAAACCTTATGCAGGTAAATGCATTTATTTTGTAGTTCCAGTCTACCTTCAGGCAGTTGTTTGGCATACTTCTGACTCTTCAGCAGTACTCCAATCAAAAAAATCAAGATTTTGGTACAGAGTGTAATAGAATGTAGGTTGCAAAGTCATTCAGGTTGAGCCTTCATCATTGTCATTTGTAGCCGTACCCCTAGTGCAGTTTGTGATCCCGAGTTCTGTGTTTCAAGAACACCGTGCACAGCTGGAATGATAAGCTGAGATGTCTGGGGAATTTATATTGCTGGATGTAAACTGCAGGAATCCCCTATTTACAGCTGTGACTCATAATCCCTGATTCTGTTCTGAAATATGAGACTTCTTTGTGAAAGTAACTAAAATGGATATGGTAGCATTTTTCCCTTGGAAAAGTAAAGAGGTCTAGTGATTCTTAGATATTTTAGTGTCAAGTAATAGCTAAGAAAAGTAAATACAGAATGTGTACAGCGCACAGCAAAGTTTATTATTGTTGAAAAGCCCTTTTGTGCATCTGATGTTGCTGAACACATCATCTGAAGAGGGAAAGCAGCTTTGCCAATGCATATCCTGTAGTACAAGCACCATACTAACGATAAGTGGCTAAGTAGATTTATATTTGACTTTTATTAAAACATTTAGTCAGAGAATGCCTTATGTACCAAATGGCAAGCAGGATCTGATTTCTGTTTCAGGATCCATTGATAGACTATTATGTATTACAGCAGACTTGTTTTTTTTGCAGCAACATCCTATGTACTTAAGTATGAAAATGAATAATATAATCAATTAAATAGCCCTTATTTAATATTTATTTATTATGATGATAAGTGTTTTGTTTACAGCCTCCTTTCAGTATTTTGCAAATTTTGCGCAGCTAGAGTATGGAGTCTTTCAAGAGAAATTGGAGACTCTGGGAGGTTCATATTTAGTATTAAGTTCAGAAATATTAGTGTTTTTTTTTGTTTGTTGTCAAAATCTGGGAAGAAATGCTGTAAAAATACTGTGCAAAACTGATAAAACACTGAGCAAAACTGATAAAGTCTTGCGGTTTAGGTGTGATTTTCAAAAGTAATACTGTTTTTCACATGAGGAACCTACAGCTGGAGCTCTGTGACTTTCTGAAAGTTGACAACCCTAATGTCGTAACTGGAATAACCCTATTTTGGAATATGTTGATTTCTGTGTTTAGATGATATGTGCTATCAAGAAGAAAAAGTTCTAGTCTTTAAAGCAGCCCTGATTATTGTTTGAACAATAATAATCTCTGGAAGAGTACCTTGCTGTCCTTGGGTGGTCATGAGAGGTTCCCTGACCCTCTGTCACTACTCTCTTGTGCAGTGTGTATGTTATGGTCGGTGCAGATGTTCCTTTCTCTTCATGCTTGCGAGAGGTTGAAAACCCACAAAATCAGCTGAGATGCAGTCAGGAGATGGAACCTTTAATAACCTGCGATAAAAAGTTTCGTACCCAATTCCATATTGACTGGTGCAAAATCTCTTTGGTGAGTACTTTTATTATTGCATGAAAGTGTTTGTTTACAGAGACACATTATTTTGTGCCAGACATTATTTATGTAAGAGTTTTTCCAGCCTGCCAAAAACAATTCTGCCAAATTCCACTTCATTGTGACTGATCAGACATTGTGACTGGCCAACAATGAAACCACAAAGTTATTTTCAGTAGTGGTGATTGATGTAAATGGCTAAAGAACTCTAGCGCTCACAGAAGTAAGAGTAATGTAGGAGTAATGAGAAAATTACTTAGGTAAGCATAACTAATTAATATGCTAGTACAGCTCATTGTACTTGGTTTCTTAAAAAGTACATATGCATATATATTTTCTTAGATATTGAGTCTACAGAACTGAGTAGGTAAATGGTATTTCTACATTGTTAAAAGGCTTTCTGAAAATTGTCTAAAATATATTTTGTGTTAAAAACATCTTTCATGTTAGGAGAAAATAAAAGTTTTTTTTTTAATTAATGATATCAAAATAAATGGGAATGTTCTTCTCAAGTTATTCAAGTACAGGAAAAAAAATGATAACTGAAAACAATACTATTTACTGTGAAAGGAGTATAATTCACAAAGAAGCCTTCAGAATTTATTTCTGTTTAGTTCTGACTAGGAAAATGAGGGACTGATAAACTATTGAAAGAGACCATTGCAGATAACTTTGAGCAAAGATGGTAAAGATACATAAAATAAACTTCTTAGATGACTGTTCATATATTGCCCCAGAGGAAACTGAAAAAGAGATATGATGAAAGGTTTTTATATTATGTAAAAATATGTTGAATATCACAATTGATATTCCTGTACACAGTCCATTAGATAACCTGCAACTCTCCTCATACATTATGAATTAGGAAAGTTCTTTGATAGCTGGAAAATGATACTTGTTTTTGAAAGAATATCCAGATTATTTACTGTTTATCGCTTTTCTGTTAAGAAATTGCTAAAAAATGCAGACAAAAATATTTCTAAAACCTGAAAAATAATAGAAGACTGAATGGCAGTCAGTCTTTGTCAAGGGCAAATTGCAAGAAGTCATAGATTTCCTCCTCCAAGACAGGAGTAGGGAAGCAGCAGTAGATATAATTGCTTTTTGGTACAGTCTTTTCATAGTGTCCCATAACTGAGCTTGAGAAACATGGTCTAGATGAAGCTACCATGCAGAATGGTTGGATAGCCATAATCAAAGCAGAGTTATTAATCATTTCCTGCTGTTCTTCACTAATAAGCTGACTGATGGAATGTGGTTATTGAGCTAAATTTGCAGGCCCGTGAAATGGTAAAGAGACAAGTACATTGAAGGACAAGATCAGAATTCAGAAGAATCTTGAGAATTTAAAAATGAAACAAATTTCAAAAGAAATAGTGCACTAATGCAAGCAACATCAACTAAACACATGCAGAATCAGGAGCAGCTAGGCAGAAGCGCCTCTCCAAAAAGCAGCGACGGGGCCTCGTAAACCAGTCACGAAGCAGCAGCGTGCGGTGTTCTGAGGAGGGCACGGACCACCCTGGGTGTGTAGCAGCAACAGACTCTCTAGGAGAAGTGTATTTTTTAATTTGCTTTTGCAGTTTGGCTGTGTAGAAGGCGATCGTCTCCCTCCTTGAACTCGGCCCTTGTTTTGGCAGCCCGCCCTAGTAGCTGCGTGTGCGGAGTCGTGAGGGCGCTCGCTGCCGCCAGCGACCTCCGTGCTCAGCGCCGTGAGCCGAGGCGGAAGGGGGAGCGGAGCCAAGCTTCCCTCTGGCTCACCGCCGTCTGCCTTCCATGAGGCGAAACGAGGGGCAGGAGGTCCCACAAGATCTGTGGACGAGGAGGCAGACAGCTCCGTTTGCCATAACCACGACACAGGCCAGCGAGTGAGAGCACAGGCGTCAGGTCCTCTTCCACTCGCTTTTTGTGAGGTGACTTTGGCAGTAAACACCTCAGTGAGTCCCAGATCTTGAAAAAAGATATAACTTAATAGCTGCTGTTGTTGGACAGCTTGTTTTCACTCTGCATATGAGCTTTTGTCAGGGGTTAATGGGTGCCCACGTCTTCCCTACACATTTACTTAAGGCTTGAGATTCCAGTAGTTGGCTAAGTGGAACCCAGCCTAAGTTGTGGCCAGTGCCCAGTGCACCCGACCTAAAATACACTTCAGCAGTTAGTAAGTGTGGCATACATAAATCAATCATACATAAAGAAATCATCTTGTACTTAAAAATACAGGTATCTGAAGCTCAACGAAGTATTCTTTCTAGTGTTTCATGAAAAAGCTTTTTGACCACTACGTATTCTACAATGCATCAAGACATGAATTAAAGTGTAAATTATGGAAAAATAACCATCAGTTGCAAGGTTCAAGCATAAGGTCAAGCACATAGGAAAATAAAATTTCTTTTCCTGAATGATCTGGAGAGTTTTCCAAGATAACATTGGTCAAATCCGTCAGGAATATCTAACCAAAGATAACTGGAAAATTAAGATGTAAAATTTGAAAGTTGTATAGGAAAGGTAGTTAGTTAAATACAACGTTGGTTAAATACAGCCTTGGAAGAGCCTCAAGACCAGAGATCTCATCAACCAGGGGATTTGAGTCCAGCATCGTGTGGGTGGCGGGAGGCACCGGGGCTGGTGCAACAGGCTGGGAGCCAGGCCTGGGTCGGAGCTCAGCTGGAGGTGCCTGGCAGGGCCTTTGCTCTCCATCTCTAGCCACTTCCTACCGGAGAGGGCAGTGTTGTTGCTTAGGGAGCTCGTTAAGAAATGGGTGAATCATCACAAAGGCATCAGTACCAAATTAGGTGGCAGTGGAGAATGAATTTTTGCTCTCATGCTATCTGTTCAAGATATCTCTAAAATTAATCCATAAAAACAGAGTATCTGGTAGGCAATAAAGTAAAAGCAGGACGATGTTATAATAGTAACTATGATACTGATTTTCAAAGCAAAAAAAAAAAAAATCAAAGCAGTATATTCAAAAATAATAACAATTGGACACAATTTTCCAGAATTTGTGAGATGTTGTGTAACATGGATTATTTTCTATGTCTTGGTTGGTTAACTGCTTTCTGTTTTTACATCCAGTTAATTCATTATATAATTATCTTTTTTTTCTTCCCTTCTGCGTATCAGGTTGACAATACGAAACAAGTTTCCACCTTTCAGGAAGTGATCCGTGGCGAGGGGATATTACCCGATGGTGGAGAATACAAACCTCCTTCGGATACGCTGAAAAGCAGAGATTATTACTCCGATTTCCTGATTACCCTGGCAGTGCCCTCGGCAGTAGCACTGGTGCTTTTTCTAATACTTGCCTATATCATGTGCTGCCGACGGGAAGGAGTGTGAGTACTTTAACATGCTGATCAGTAATTGTAGATTTTTTTAAGATTGTCATGCCTAGAATACTGTTTGTTGGAGGAACTCTGTTGTTCAGTTCATAGAAAAATTTAAACTAGGCTAAAAAACTTTAATTGAAATAATGATCTATTTCTTATCTAACCACGTGCCATAATTTCCAAGATAGTGGCTATAGGGACTTTATTGGTTTTAGTCAAAAGGGTTAAAATCCTCCACATACTCACCAAACAAATAAAATAATAATAAAGGATCATTGATTTAGGAGAACTTTAAGTAATTTCTAAGATGCTAACTTTAATAAAATTAATCTGGTTGAGGATATGAACTGTATTTAGACATACTATAAAAAAGAATAACATAAAAAGGAAAGCAGCAAGTAACCTAATTTCTGCCATTTCTTACATGAACTATAATCTCATTTTGTCACAGAATTTATTTTAGCCAGAAGCTTGTTCTTTAACTTGCATTTTCATTTCTCTGTGTGTGTGTCTGTCATCAGTTCACATCTTTATATGTGCGTTCATCAAGGCCTTATCATAAACCTGGTTGCAAATGCTGCCAAGTTGCATTTAGCAGTGACATTGTCAGCATTTCCACTTCATGTACTATTTTCATCATCAGATAGATTTAATGTTCCAACTATCAATGCTATTATTTAATTCATAAATTTTGTTTTGTTTTTAGGGAAAAGAGAAACATGCAAACACCAGAGTAAGTGTCTTCTTTCCTGTTATTTTTCTTTTCTCATCTAATTTTCATGCTCAGTAGCTTGTCATGCTTCATACATGTGTGTCATAATCTTCTTTCATTCTCTCTAATCATGGTTAAATTCATAAATGTGAAAGCTGCTTTTAAAACAGAGGCTTGTCAAGGATAGAAGACATTAAAAAGGGTTTGAAATTAACTATCAATTCAACATAAAATAATTCTGTTAGAATAAATATATTAATATGTAATTTATTCTCTTGGTTATAGTACTTTCCAGTCTGTATCTTAAAAGGCAGGGAACTGAGGAAAGAGTGTTATAAAATTAATCTTTTATGAGTATTTATGAGTCCACCGCAAGAAGCAGGAGTTACGAAAGTGTTTATTTTAACAGCAGCAAATAAATGGAATATTAGCAGTAAGTTTTACAGTCTGGATCCTGTCCAACATTTTTCATCCAGACAGCAAAGCTAATGACATAGTTACTGCCTTCAAAATTAAATAGATCCTCTCTTACATAAATTATATTAATCTGAAGATTGACTGTAATTGCTGTGCTCTTGAGTAGGTAGCATGCATCAAAATCCTTGTATTTTAAAGTAATGATCATCCGCCCATTTAGAACACTAAAAATATATGCATATTTACTGTTTTATCTCCTTTTGACCTAGCATCCAGTTGGTGCACCACAGTGCAATCCAGAAGTCAACCAAAGAGCTTCGTGACATGTCCAAGAACAGGGAGATCGCGTGGCCCCTCTCAACGCTCCCCGTCTTCCACCCCGTCACCGGCGAGATTGTGCCGCCCCTTCACGCGGACACCTATGACAACACCAGCATGCCTCTCATGCAGACACAGCAGTAAGTGTTCGGATTCCTTAAATACTTGTAACTACTGCACAGTTTAACTATGGGTTCTAGTGATTATTATCTGTGTGTCCTTATAATGGGCGCGTCTGCTTTAACTCTGCAGTTTGGGGTTACTTCGGTGTTTGCTTTTCAAGCAGAAGTAGGGCCTTCTGTTATAGAATTAAATGGCTGGAGTTCAGTTTCCAGACTTGTCAAGAAACTTTTTGTGGTACAGTTACATTGCTGCATATTTTAGAGAAGTACTACCTCTGATGGAGGAAGCGATTAAAATGTTCAGTTTTAGAAATCCTGCCTCATTTAACTCTTTGGAGTCCCGGTATAAAACTACCACTCACCCCATAAAATGCAAACTCTGTAAGTATTCAGTCATGCACCTGCCGTGCAGAGTTTATACTTGAAATGTTAACATTGAACAGAAGAGCCTATTCCATTACACAGATGATAAATACAGCTTAACCAAGGAAAATGTTCAGAGCACTCAGCTATTTCCATTGCTGCCAGCTTCTCTCCAAAACAGAAACCAGAAAAAATATTTATTTCTGTATCTTGGAGTTTGTTTCTTAGAGTTTGGAAACTTTCATATAACTCCATCTCCAACTCATCAGTTCTAATTCAAAGAAGCTGGCAGGGCTGTATTAAAGAAAAAAGACGCATGTTTAGAAAGCTTCAGTTGTGCTGACTGGAGTTGAGTAGTTTGAGACGGGGGTCTGGGGAGTGACTGGCACTGTCTTCCATTCCCCTTCCATTAAGTCTGCAGTCATGTCCCTCCCCAGGGCGCTCTGTTCCTGCGTGGTGACCCACCTTGGAACATACAGTTCTCTGTTTTTCCTGGTCCCAGTGATACGGGAGGAGGAGCCACGCTGAGGAGTGCGAGAAGCAGAGACAGGTCCCTGCAAAGTGACTTAGCTGAATGCAGGTCTGCAGTTGCTGGCAGGGAAAAGGCATTTCAGGGTGCCACAGCACACAGCTGGACTCTGATAGGGAACACGCCAATACTGATGGCTGCTTAACTGCCTGTTCACAATCTGCTAATACAACTAAGCAGCCTTGTCCAGGTGACCCTACTAGCACAGGGTCCAAGTTATCACTTGGAACATCCGTCCAATTTCAACTACAAAATGTAAATGTATTAGCTGCTAGTTGCATTATTCTGTAATCTCATCCAGTCCTCTTCTGAACCTAGCTGGAAAACAGAATTACTTTCTGATGAGAGAAAATTATTTTGGTTAAAGTGCTTAACTGCATCGAGAAAAAAAGCCAGAACAGATTCTAATGCGATTTCCAGAAACATTCCAGTGTGGGCACTTTGCTGTTTTTCTCCTTGCTGCTTGCTCATATGGAGGCCTTGCTAGCGCTGCTTGCATTTTCAAAGAGGACATGAATTGATAAGGGCTTTCTAGACTGTCTGCTCCCCAGCTTGCTGCTCTCCTCCTGCCACCGCCAGCCTGCAGGGATGGGAAGCCCTGAACTCACTGCCCTCCTGCTCCCTCATGCAGGAGGGTGCAGAGCCAGGGGATTCTTCTTTAAAAGATGCTCCAGAAGGATCAGGATTCCCTTCACTGCACAGAAGGACAAGGGAACCCATTAGTCGTGGTAGTTGTTAGCAGCAGATCACTGCTCTTAGGTAAAGAGTAAATGGAGAGATAGGTAACATAATTGCTGGGCTTTCTAAAGCCCGCAGTGTCTCTGTGCTGCACTCTGTTGGGCCTTTAGAACCAGCATGCGGTGCAATTTCAAGAAGGAAATGCTTTTGTTCTGCTGTTTTTAATAATTTATTTCTTTTCACTGTCATTCTCTGCATTGATTGGCTTCTGTTTCACTTTAAAAGGTATGATCAGGGTGTTGGACTAAATTAATAGACTATTCAGAAACCTGGCATTTGCTACAAAGAATGCAGTAATATTAACAATGGAATAAATTGATATAATATGAAATTTTTAGTGAAGTAGAGGATAGCAATAACAAGGAAACGGTTCACTTCTTTAACATTCTCAAATCTTGAACATATTATCAAGAAAGGAATAATAACTGCTACTTACTATTCTGAACTGTGATAAGAGGCAAATTAATTTAAGCCCTTTTTAAGGAAAAAAAGTGCAATGAAAGATACAGCTTCTTTTTGTGCCACATTGAAGTTATTTCCTATATTGTTTCTGCAGTCTCTGTGGGTCAGATGCTGATAACCTTTGTTAACTGCGTCATTTTATGCCTCTAGCTGGATTTTGATATGGCTGTTTGGCACAGTCCTGTGGCACAGTTTAAGCATCCCCTGCTGATATTCTTAAATGCTAAGAATAAATCAGAAAAGACTCTAAGTTTATTTTAAAGACAGAGAAGCTTTTGACTGTACTCTAACATTCAAAGTATATTTCTGTCACACTAAGGGATTAGAGAAATTACAGTTATCAGTGTGCCTTTTGCTTGCTGTATTCTTATTGATAGGCAACATCTTATTAGTTCTTTGACTAATGAGAAAATTCTTAGTTTAAATAATCTTAAACCATATTTAGCAGACCCACGGATTCAGATGCTGTAGTAATTGTTAAGTAAGGCCAGTAGTCGCATGAATTGGATACACTCCCACATGGACTGTGGGCATCAGGCTGTGTTTCAGCTCAGCCCAGCACCGGCTGAATGTGCGGGGCCCGAGGAGCCCGGGAGCCGATTCGTGGGGCAGCCCCAGCCCCTGCGGGATTTATAGTCAGGATTGGACTTCCAGTGTTACTTTCGGGCTTTATTTCATATGCCTAGTGCTTCAAACCTCTCTGCATGTGTCTCTCCTTGTTCACTTGGTTGTTCCAAAGCGGGAATCCAGGCCTGTTTCTGTCCTGGAAGTGTTTTTGTAACAAAAGGTCTGGAGCTCCCACCAAAGGCCCTGCGAAGTTACACCTATGGCTCCTGCCACTCACCTGCATTCCCATCCTGTAAAACAACCTCCAATTCCATCCTGTAAAAACAATCCTAATACTGAGTACCTGTTAAAAGAGCCACTTAGGAAGGGCACAAAACTTTAGCTGGTCCGTGATACCAGCTGAATATTCATCCACGCAAAGGTCCCTAGAGTTCCAGAGATTCAGAGGCGCTCTCTCTCTCTGCCTCAGCAGGTGCCTCCTGCTGTCCTTCCATACATTTGGACGTGTGGCATTACAGGAGCTACCCACTAACAGTATTTTTGTTTCTTTTGTTGACTTATCTAGCCTCTTATCAATAGCATTTACCTAAGAACAATAGGCGATTATCGCTTTGTAAGCAAAAACACTACATCTTTGAATAGAACCGAATTGTTATGTGTAACCTACTTTTTGCACAGAAGCATTAAAGATTTTTTTTTTTCTGTAGGAACCTACCCCATCAAACTCAGATTCCGCAGCAGCAGACTGCAGGTCAGTATTAAAAAATTACTCTGCCAATCAAGCAGGCATGGGCAGGAATCACCAGTGCAAACATAGAGTCTCTGGGCAGTGGGAACCATTTTCAAATCGAATCAAGTATTACAGCGTTGCTTTTCCGGGCTTTGGGGGATAAATCGGTGGAAAACTGGAATAGATTATAGGGCAAGTAGGGAAAATGCTGCAGTGGAACTCAGCATAAGCCACTGGAATGTGAAAGAGCTGAGAGTTAGAAACATAGAAATCATTTTCTGTTTACAATGCACAATTATAGCCAGACTCCTAGAGACAGATAGGAAATTAAATCTTCTTATTCCTGCCCATACCATCTAAGCTCCTTAAAAATCAGCTTTTTTTCTTGCTGGTATTAAACATAAACAGTTGATATTCAGGAATTTGTTGGGAAACCAAGTGTATCCACAGGGCTGGCCTCCAGTGTCTGCATTGTGCACCTTTTCCTTGTGCACCCTTTTCACCAACCCTAACATACTGATTGAGCTGATGAATGACCCCCAATAAGCATCAGGGAAAGCTGAGATTTATCCTCTTTTAGTTGCTTGTTAGATTTTAGAAAAAAAAAAAAAAAAGAAAAAAACTTCAGAAACTTCAGTCATGTAGGGAAGAGGATAATACTAGGAAAATGTAGAGGCCGAAGTATAGCTTTTGAGTATTTAGAGGAGTATTTAGGCAAAACTCTGGAGGTAAGTGTGTACTGCCGCTCTCAGAGGAGGGTTTGTTTTAACTAACTAACTGAGGAGTTGCATAAGAAACTGTTGTTTTCATTCAAATTCCTTCTTCTTCATTACTGCTTTCGGGAATTAAAGGAGAATTCCGTATGACAACATTTCAAAGATTTGAGGCAAGTATATGACACAGGCTTCTACCCATGTCCTTTTTTTCATCTGGGAATTAAAAGCACATTTATATTAAACTGAGGTAGTTAGTTCTACACTGTCTGATAAAGCTTTGCTACTTGTGTACCTGACTATATAAATATTGGAAATGGCAGATGACCCTTTAGGTGGCCGTTCAAAGCCTCCAGCACTGGTTTGCATTGGAATTGAACATAAGACACAGAATACAGGCTAGGGTGGGTTTATTGCTTGTAGGTAGCTCACTCTGAAGATATTTGTAAAAATATATCATAAAGTCTCCCTGTGTACAATTAAAATCTTTATGAAGTACAGTATTTTGGTAAATTCACTCTTGCCTCTTCCTAAGCTGAAAGAGTTCCAGGTAGACTTATTTTAAAAACATACAAAAAAAATCCTCTTACTACTGAAAGTTTACTTCTAAGTTCATAAAATATTTCGATATTTGGTTTGTCTTAAGAAAAGATCAGCGTATATATTAATGAGAACAATCTCTATCAATACATTTATTCTACCAATTAGCTGCTCTGGCATCTGTGTTCTGTTCATGAGTGCTTTTATCTGGCACCAACAAATTCTGATTCAACAACATATAAAAAGGTGTGTGTTTGGCATGAATAGTGAATGCTCATTTTCTACCGATAGTAAGGTGAGGTTTTGGATGTCGTGAGTATGTGACTCTGGGTATTTCTTGCTGCTAAATCTTCTGATGATTTCCAGGGGCGTGAAGTAGATTCCTGTATGTCCATTATTTTGTAGCACGAGGTGCTTAAATTGACACAGAGCTACTTGCCAGACAGGTGCCTATGCACGTGCACACATGAAAAACAGACAGAAAAAGTCTTTTTCCCATTTCCACACCTTTCCCAAGCAGGAACAACCAAGGCTTTTTCCACATGCCATCCTTCGGTGTAGCTGGTACTTTCACCTTATTTGTGTTGCTTTGGGACAGCTGGAAAGGCACCATGCGTTCCAGCTGATAACTCTAGAGTAGTCAGGGAGAAGGAGCAACGGCTCCGGTAGGTACCACGCACCGTGTTACCACCGGTGCCTTGCACAGCGCAGAGGCGCCCCTGCCGCTGGCGGCTCACGGCCGCTCTGCTCCCTTCGCAGGTCAATGGCATTCCTGAGGAGCGGAAGCTGACCGAGGCCCTGAACCTCTAGCAGGGGGCACGGAGTCTCCCGTGCCGCCGTGTCCCGTCCAGTGCAGGAGCCGCTGCCGCGTGGCCCGCGCAGCCCCGAGCGCCGGGGCCCCGCGCCAGGCACCGCCACCCCCACAGCTCCCGTACGGCACCTTTTTGTACTTCGGACGTTTTTGAGACTTTGTAAACACAGATAACTTTTTATATTTGTTACATGGAGAAAATAATCTTTCAAATATATGTGTTAATAAATATCAGCGTTTCTTCTATCTCGTGATCTCTCCTGGGAACTTCAATGGGGAAGTCAAAACTTCAAAAGAAGCAAAAAGTTCAAAGGACTTTAGACTCTGTTCTCGGGGGTGATCTAACTGCCTTGCGTTTGCACACAAAAGCAGTATGTAAGCATGAACGTTTGTGCAAAAGTGAGGCTTAGAAATTCCAGATTTATTTGGCATTCATTTTTGAGAGACAAGAAACGTGTAACGAGCAAAGTTATTTTTGCAAAAAGCTTAACTGTTCATGGTGAAAGTTGGGTTTGTATTCCTCTACCACACATTTAACATGTTTGACAAGATGTAAGCAATAAAATACTTAAAATCAGTCCATTCATTCAATTATGTTAGAAGAAACTGTTTCAAACTACTGTAAGCAAAAATTTGTTTTTAAAAAATAGTAAATTTTGCTTTAGCAAATACAGAGTAACTTTTAGTCCCTTTGAAAATATGCTTTAAGTACTGTTTGTGATGGGTTTTTTGATGCCCCAATATAATTTCTTTTTACAATTTCTATAATCTTTATTCTTCTTGAGTAAAAACACTCAAGAGAGAAGCAACTACCCCATAAACTAAGGATTGCCTTCAGCTTCTCAAAATTGAGTTCATTAAATACACACTGTTCAGGGGAAGACATTCACCTACCCTGAATTTGTAAAAACACAAGCTTGATAAAGGCTTTGGACTGAGGTTTCCTTAATATTCACTAGATGGTGGTAATTTATGGCAAGTGACATTTTTAGATATTTTAGTTCGTTTTTTTTTCTGATGCTTGTGTAGGGCCTCATTCACTTACACGTGTGAACAAGGACTTAGGGCACTTACTTCTGCTGTAACAGCCCATTCCAATCATTGTGGGTGTTTTATCCCAAAGGATCCACTGTTTTTAGCTGACTTTTGTGCTCTGTTTTTCTGTAATCTGTCTTTGAGATTCATGTTCATCGGGCCACTGATGTTTAAGCACAAAGCAGCATCTACTCTAAAATTGCCTTTCTACATTTCCTTAACCAAGCAGCTCCTTCCTGACTGCTGCTTTGCTCACAGAAATTCAGACTCCCTGAGGAATTTGAGATTGAAGAAGAAACTGTAAAATAAGACTTTTACCTTACTCACAGAAGGACCAAAGCAGGCTCTGGCATTTTACAGTTATGACTTTTTTTTTTTGAAAGCACTCAGTTCTTTAATTTCAAAAAGACAATTCCTTTTTAGGCAAGCAAACAGTGATGCAGTTAGAGGAGTGGAGCTGAATGCAGCTCTGCTGCAGCTGAAGAAGTGCTGAGATTCTTGCTGGAAGCTTCTGTGCAACAGCGCAGAGAAAAGGTGCAGCAAAATATATAATCACTACTCACTGTGGGTAGTCACCCTTGCTTTGTATTTCAAACAAGACAAAAACAACTTTTCAATGAAGTAGCCACCTGTGAGATTTATATATTAAGTTTAAAATTCTACCTTTTTTTTATCTAAGCTGTAAAAATTTGAATAGAATCAGCACTCACGTCTTACCCATAATTTTAAATGGAAAAGCTGCCAGGGCTGTGACACAGAAATGAATGGAATGGATTTTAAATAATGATTCTTAATTCAACACGAGACTTGTACTGGTTTGGGATCATAACAATTTCTGATAATTACAGACTGACTAGACAATCAGTTAAATCACACCATTCTTATTTGTATTAATATACAACCGTGCCAATGTATTTAAGAAAGTTTCCTAAATTGTTCTGTACATAATTAGTTTGTACCAGGGAGCGCTCCGTATATTTTGAAAAGAATCTGATGCTGTAGAAGACTTGGGTACTAAGCACACCCGAACTATTTTATGGTTAAAAGCTTCATTTATTTTAGGTAAGTTTAATAAGAAGTGATTTATTTATACTTATTAAAATATCTACCACAGAAACATAGATTTATAAAGCTGGCTCAATCCACTTAATTGTTGAAGAATTAGTAATATTTGAAATTCATGGTAGTTAAAACAGAAAGCTCACAGCCTCTTTTTTACCGTGTGCAATGACAGTACGAATCGTGTTGTAATGGTTGATTGACAGTTGCAACCAAAATAAATAGCGTGCGTTACGGATGTCTTTGTAAATATTCGCAGTGTAAAACCTAATAAACAGGACAGCGTTCAGCCAAGCGGCGATGCCGGTGCCTGGTCATTGCGCGGCCGGGGCCGGGCAGCGGCCGCGGGAGGGACGGGGGGCCGTGCTGAGGGCGCAGGGCCCACGTCGCGGGGCGGAGGGCGCAGGGCTGGTTTTGGGGTAAGAGGGTGCAGGGCCCGCGTCGCGGGGCGGAGGGCTGGGGCGCCCGCAGCCCTGCTCTGGGAGCCGCAGCGGCCCCGCCGGGTGAGCACAACGGGAGCCCCCGGAGCCGAGAGGCAGCAACGCGCTGGGGATCTTCTGCCTGGGCTGCCCCGGCTCTGTCACCTACGTTCGAGCCTGAAGCAATGAGGATGAAGCTGAATTCCGTAACAGCTTGAGGACGGCAGGGTGGGTTCCTGGTGGGGCACAGTTAATTCCTGCACTTCCCCACACATCCACACCTGAGAGTTTTGGGCTTGGAGCCAAGGGACGCCCAGGGCAGAGCCGGCACCAAACCCACGCGGGGGCTGTCTGAGCCCCTGGGCCCAGCTGCAGCCCTGAGCAGCCTGGATTACCGCACAAGGGGCCTTCCTGTATCTGTCTTCCCCTTCGACAATAAACATTCGAAGCGGCAGCATCCCAGGTATCGCTCTGCGGAGACTCTGCAGTCCTGGAATTTAAGACAGGCGTCACAGTGAAGTGCAGCCCAGCTGAAGTCAGACAATAAAAGTTTTTACTTAACTGAGGCTCGTCCCATTACAAAAATGAGCATCCACAGTACATTTATTTAATGTTTAANGCCTGGATTGCCGCACAAGGGGCCTTCCTGTACTACACCCAGAGTATCTTATCTTCCCCTTCGACAATAAACATTCGAAGCGGCAGCATCCCAGGTATCGCTCTGCGGAGACTCTGCAGTCCTGGAATTTAAGACAGGCGTCACAGTGAAGTGCAGCCCAGCTGAAGTCAGACAATAAAAGTTTTTACTTAACTGAGGCTCGTCCCATTACAAAAATGAGCATCCACAGTACATTTAATGTTTAAATTACTTCATAGTTTCACATAACCTTAAAAGAAAATATATTTATCCCACATACAGTAATAGTAAACAAGTGCATTAATTCAAACATTAAAAATAAATCTTTTTAACCAAATCTGTACAACAGATAAATAAAATGGTATCTCGAATACTTAGCTTGTGAAGAACAAAACAAAACAGAAATATCCCTCACACTCACAGCTACCCATTGCTCCCAGTGCTGGTGCTGTGTGTCCTACCTGCCCGTACGGTGCTCACCTACCTGTGTCCCTCTGACCTGGGCTACCTCTGAGAAGGCAGGACGGCTTCCCAGGCATTGCAAGTAATGCACACAAACCATCGTCTTTCAATAGCTTATCAAACTAGCTGGATGATCCGGCAAAACTGCCCAATGAATCCATTTTGGGGGGTTGAATTAATATTTTTTCCTTTTCTGACTGAATGGGCCCATTTTCCTTAGAGTAGTCTCTTTTCTGAAATGGAAGTTGAAGCCTTGCCTCCACAGAAACTACTTGGCAGTCATTTTTGGCTGCAAGTTGGAACCGATTTTTCAGCTGATATAATATCACAAACATGCACGTGCCAGAATACATACAGTATAAATTAAGATTCATAGAGTGAGTTTGTAGTTACCTATAGTAGTACTTATGCATGAGAACCATTAACTGTACTTATGTACTGTACTCATTTTTAACTGCTAAAAAGAAACCAGTAGAACAATGAAAAGGCAACGGAAGCGCAGCACGCTGTGTACACCCAACCACAAACAAGGAGGAAAACATCACAGCTCTGCTGAGTCAGTGAAACTTAAATGTGGAAGTAGCAGGTTGCAATTTAAGTGCCATTTCTTTCAATTTCATTTTTATGCTAAAGAAAAGGAGTTACAATTTGGCTCAGAGTTGGATTCGTGGTAATGAAGGATGGGCACAAATGGGCAGCATGAGAAAACAGGTTTATCCCAACAGCCTGTCCCATTTCATTCCAATTTTAAGAGACTGAACTAGCTGCATGTAACAAGAAACCACTCAACATTCATCCTCGGGAGATCAGATTGGCTTCTATCCTTTTAAATGGAAATGGGACTACAGGATAGAATATGTCACCGGTTTCCTAGTGAGACCTAGTTCAAAGCCACCAAACTCAGAGACAGGTTCAAGAGTGAATGTCCCCCTGCTCTTCCTTCCCTGTGAGGTCTGAGCACGTGGGTCTCATGGGATTTCATCACAGTGCCAAGATGGGAGTTTGAGACCTCCTCCATATTCAGCCGAGTCTCTGGAAATTATTCACCTGGGATTCTTCAGAGAACTGGAAAAAGNTGAGTCTCTGGAAATTATTCACCTGTTTGTTCACTGGGATTCTTCAGAGAACTGGAAAAAGTTAAATGAATTAGTGGAAAACTTATTAAAAAGCAAACCATTTTAGGAAAAAAATTCAAAATAAAATTGTCTGTATAGTTCTAAAAATAAGTTAATCTCAGAATTCACCACATCTGATGAAAATGTCTTAAAATAATAAAAAAACTCACCCAAAACATTATGTAAACTTGGGTATAATCTTAAATCACTAAAATGGTGATGACTTTTTGTTTCAATGTATAAAGTGTTTCATATAACATATACTGGCTCCATCGAAAATACTCATTCCAGACAAGAAATTGTTTTGTTTAGAAAAATACCCTAGATTCCCAGAGAAGTAACTTCCTGCTCCAGGTCAGCCCAAGGGAGCCATCCCGGGAGCACAGGTCGGCTCTGCCTCTGCAGAGCTGCATCCTTGCTGCGGGTCACTGCAGCGCGCTGGGTGCAGGCAGGGCACAAGGAAACAGCCACCATCCTGGACGCTGTCCGAAATGAAAGTTAATTCCATGATATCCACACGGGATTGCTCAACCATCTAACTTCACTTCTTCATGTTACGTTTAAGCGGATATGTAAACAGAACTTTATATCCAGTAGAAAAGACTCGATTTCACATGCATTTCTGTACAGTGCATCCCTGTTTCTCACAATCCTGGAGAGAAGCAGGCTATTTCCACACAAAATATGTACATTTCTCCTATATACATTTTCCATACACTTCATTTAAATGTCTTCTTGTACCTCTGGTTGATTTTTTTTATTTTTCAGGCAGACATAAAGTAAACCTGAAGAAAGTTTGCCAGAACGTTTTTAAGTTAATGCCTTGACTGATCTTGAATTGCTGAGAAGAGCAGTAGTCCAGAAAAAAATCCAGCCATGCAGAGCAACCTTTTCAGGAGAGTCGGGTTATCTTTAGGAACAACAATCTGTGCCAGATCATTGGTGATCTGGGAAATCTCATGTGCCACACACACGAATATGAAAGTGCTGACCATAACGTTGAGCATCGGATATCCCGGGATAAGCACTAGGATCCCCTTCGTGTCAGCTGCCAGCCAGATGTGGTACTGGCAGATGAAGAGCTAGAGGGAGAACAGAGTGGGCTGTGAGGCAGTTACACGGGCTCCCCATACATAATCCTGACCCTTGCACCAGCAGGGACCCTAATGCCCAACTAGGGTATTTGGCTCAACTCTACTGCCCTTGTCTCTGCCCGCGGGCTGCTGAGCGGCACCTCAGGTAAAGTTCAGCAGGAATCTGAACTGTCAAAATAGGATCCTTTAAAGCAAATTTAGAAATTTTAAATTATGTGCGTAAGTTCCATCACAGTGATTTTTTTTCCTTTGATTTTTTTTTTTTACTTTTTAAAAATATTTTTGTCATACAGTAAAATTAAGCATTTCACAATTAAACAACAGTTAAAATAAAGACCTAAGAACTTCCACTGATTCAAAACATACACTCAGAGGAACAAAAAAGCACCCAGGTAACATCTTGAAGAAGAGTTTTGCTCATAAAACTGTATTTATTTATTAACGAAGCAAAGCTTTCTGACGCAAATAGATTTTAATTTTTCCTCCGCTACCTAACATAATTCCTGATGATCCTTGAACTGGCTTAAATTTTACCCACTTTACTGCCTGCCCCAGCATTAAATTCCCACCCCCATGGCCCCAAATTTACCCCCAAATCAGCAGGAGTGGTAAGACCACTACTGTGAGACTGCTATTTCAGCTACTATTTTTAAGTGCAGACAGAAGCTACAGTGCTAAATAAACACTATTAGGCATAAGACAGGTATAATACTATTTATGGAATATTACAATTTGCATGACAAAAGCAGCAGACATTCCCAAGGTGAAATTCACTGCACTTTATTCTTACCTCCAAAGAAATTTTGCCAAACCAGGCAAAGAAGGAGCTGTAGACAGAGCGGACGTATCCAGGAATGTTCCTGATGAGGATGAAAGCCAAAATCTAAAGAAAAAGGGAACTGTGGGTGACAAGTAGCCTTCAGACCACACACTAAAAAGCTTATGCATTGTCATGGTTCAAAAAGTGCGTGGTAAAAGGATTTTGTTAAATTTTCTTTAAAAAACAAAGCAACAAAAAAACAAAAAATAAACAAAACTTGTAAAAGAGCCAAACCCAAACAATTTGTGTTTGAGAGGGGAGGATTTGGACTTGCAAGTGTCACAGGAGAAAGGAGCGCAGTCCAGAGGCTGCTGCACATCTGTGCATGCTCTCCAGGCACAGTCACAGCTGTATGGCCACTCTCAGGGTGGCAAGATTAACAAAATTAGTGTTTAAAAAAATAGGTAGCCCATTAAGCAAGCCACCTTGCAGTAGAGCAGGAAAAAGGGTGGAAAAAATGAAACTTGGATCAAAATAGAAGCAGTGGAGAACGGTGTGGGAAGGATACACGATAAAAGACAAAAATGTAACTTCCAGCTAAACACAGTCCCCTGTTGCTGTCCTCTTCTTTAAGAAGGGAGGCCCCTTGAGCCTCAGCAGCAAAGAGAGCCCTGCAGCTCTCTTACTGCATTAATGCCTCCCAAATTCTCATGTTGCCCTACAGCTCTTGCCTCTTTTTACTGCTGAGCAATTAATCTGAAGCTGTTCGTGGACTTGAGCAGTGCTAGAGGGTGCCTGGAGGCTCCAGTTTTCTCCGTGCATTTACACTGGAGGAAAGAGGGAGGCCTGGCCCTTTTTGCAATTTGGTGCCATCCTTTAGCAGCTCTGGAAGCCGCAGTCCCCGCTCTGGCTGTGCAGGAAGGTGCAGCTGCCAGGAGAGCCCTCACCGGGCACCCTGCCCTGCAGGGCCCCTGTCGGCACAGGCAGGAGGGTTGTGTGACACCCCAGCGCAGCGGCCACCGCGCACACGCGTCGCACCACGGACACTGAGGTCAGTCACAAAGCTCTATCACAGTATGTAATGTGAGTGCTAAAGGCAATGAAGAAAGCCAATAGTGCCAGAAACCTTTTCACTTCCTCACATGAAAATGTAGCTGATTCTTCATAATCCTACGTTAAAGCAAAAATACTATTTTTAAAAAACATTTAAAACCAAGAACAGTCCTGATGCTGTAATCAACTGTAAGGAGAAGCAATAAATTTACCTGCACAACAGAAACAGAGGGATGCAGCTCATTGCAGTCAGTTTTGTTCTTACAGCTACTAGCCCAAACAGAGTAGGTCTGAAAGATACAAAAATCAGTCTATATAACCACCATATGTAACCATTATAGGTAAGGTTTCAAAATGAAACAACACAAAAGCTCTTCAGAAATGCTTCAGCAGTCACTAAACTATGCTCCAAGACTAGAAAGAACAAGGTTGTGCTTAGTTTTGTGTTTCTCTCAAATTCTTCTTCGCAACTGATGAAGATACAAAGATACAAGATACAAAGATACAAGATACCCTAAGATACAAAAATACTGCTGACAATTTATTCAACCCAGTTAGACAGGCAATAAACACTGAAGAGCTCCATTATCTACCACATTGCTCCTAGGACCTGACTTTGTCATCTTTGCAATGATCTGAAAAAGTAACAGCGTTTTCATCTGCACTTGACTGAAAGGAAAAAATATTTTAGGGAGGACACAGGTAGGGCTGTGCACAAAACACAGCTGAAATTCCCCAAATGGGAGCTGTTTTTAATTGAATCACCATACGTGCTAAGCAAGAACTGCAAATAACCTGACACTAACTTGAGATTTGCCAACCTGATTAAACTAAGGTATCAGGCATACTAGGTACTTACCAAAAAGCTTGCAACCGAAATAAACAGTAAAACATTTGAAACTCTGGTGGAGAAAAGGGGATCCCCCTTCCCTTCTGAAAGAACCTGTCGTTTCTGCAATGCCAGATAAATAAAAGCAAAGAGCATCCCATGGAAAACCACCTGTAAAAGATAAAAAGGATGTAGTGACTATGCGCTTGTGCACATGTGCTTGGGACACAAACTGTAAATTTCTTAACAGAGATGCTACAATTGAAGGCATTTATAATACCAAAGTCTGTCAGAAGTTCCTGGCCCAGATTTCCTCTAATAAACAAAACCAGGCTTCCTACACTAAGTTGTCACAAGCTGCATATTCAACCGAGTTTCAAAATGAAGACTAGAGCACTGTAAGAAATGCTTCACAGAGCATTAAACACATGACAATGAAACTTCAAGAAGCTTTCAAGTACCCTCTATCCTCTTCACAACCTCTGCCAGCACTGAAAAGGGATTTCTCTGGGAAAAAAAAAAAAATATGAGTCCTTGGCCTGCTCCCAATTTGGCAGGTGAAAACATTCAAGCAGCCCCACAAGTGCCTTCCTCGTGCACAGACAGAATTATTCAGCAGTGATTTATGATGTTATGCCAAGTTCTCATTAGCCAGCAACAAGATGCTGTTTGAGGCCGCAGCAGTACTTGCTTGCTGTGTTTGTTCTGGGACTTCCCCTCTGGCCTTCACCCCACAGAAGAGATGCTGTTCCCAAGCAGCACAGCGCCCCAACCTTTCTGTTTGGGGACCCTGAGGCCACGCAAAGAAGGTCACCCCAGGAGGACAGGGCTAAGACCAGCACGTGGGGGCTTCGGTCTCACACCTGCCTCCCAGGTTTCCAAAAATGCAAACCCAGAAGTGTCGGCCTGTTCCGCCCCCAATGTTTCCTGTGCCAGTAGGAGGGAAGAAAACTCTTTCCTACTGAAAAAAAAAAAAATTAAATGTGTGAAAAAGTAAAAATAGTCTAAGACATTCTTGGCATCAAGACCCTGGATGAAACACAGAAGTGTTTCTGAAGTTATATTAAAGGAAATATATCCTTGATTTGATTTTCAAAAAAAAATTATTAAGAAAGCCAAGTCATTAATTTGCATTTCAGGTCATTTCAAGATTTTTCACAGCAAAATTTCTGTTAGATATGAGACAAAAAAAACATTTTATGACTGTTTTTCTAAAGCAAGTAAACTGCATCGAGCAAGTCACCACCAATCCTTTAAAGTTTTGACAGACCTTTGCAAATGTAAGGTGGATGCAGCTCAAACTTATAATAAACTAGCCACTGGAACATCAAATTCCTATCTTCTCTGAAGATAAAGCAAAACAAAACCCAACTCTGTATTAAAAAATATGGTTAAAAGACCATTATAAAGATGCATAAATTTTACATACATAGCGATCTAGCTTCCACCTAAACCACCACTCATAGACATTCCCGTTCAGTTCGAAACACTTAGACAGTGGCCAAAAGGAAAATATCTTCTCAAATGCACCCTGTTAGGGAGAAAAGGAAAAAATAAAAACAGTGATTTCACTGATTTCACCTGTATTTACTAAATTTAAATGAATTAAGTTGCTTTCTTTTAGTATTATCCCACCTCTGTTTTGCCAGGCCAACTGATCTGACATTGAAGCTATGTGACATTACTGAAATAACTGTCTTTTCTACAAAAACAAACCCAAAACCCACTCAAACAGCCCAAAACTCAAAAACAACTCGCTCAAGAACTACTTTCTCTAGGATGATGGAAGTCCTCATTTTTGCTTCCCACTGACAAAGGTATCTGCACTCCCACCTCCCCTTTTGCACTGCAGGCCTACAATGTACATGCTGGAATACCAAAGGCAAACTACCGTTTTCAGCCCTTCCAGCTCTGCTCTTACTCCTGTGTCAGGTATATCACGGAGTAAACATCCTTTAAGTCGTGATTTTAAATGAGAACCAGCCTTTTGCTAATGTATCAAAGTCTGTAACGGCAGATCTCAAGAGACACAGATGTCAGTACCTGCAGGTGCTGCCAGATTCAAATCCCACTAATGTTAAGCACATTCAAAAACCCCTCTAAGGCCAGACCTTCACTTTTATTGTCAGCAGTATTACACTGAAACCATAATGCCAATTAGCAGAAAGAAATGAACACAATACAGAACTGAGGTTAACTCTATCACTCACAATGATGCAAGTACGAAAAGGTGAAATGGAAAGGTTCTACTTTTTTCTTTTGTAATTATGACACAAGAGCAAATATTCAAGTTAGAAGCAGCATTAAAAAATGAATGTAGGTAGGATTATTAAGCTTTAAGTATACAGATATTCAAAATTCACAAACCTGAGAATAGGATAGAAAGAA
Organism: Crypturellus undulatus; assembly: GCA_013389825.1. NCBI lineage: Eukaryota > Metazoa > Chordata > Aves > Tinamiformes > Tinamidae > Crypturellus > Crypturellus undulatus. The sequence goes on from VWPW01032551.1 coordinate 277,483, forward strand.
TATAAATGCGAGCAGGCAAATCAGTTTCAGTAGCAAACCAAAGTGCCAGAAGCAGTTCCCTGAGGAAGACACAGATTAATCAGTATTCAGTCACCAACTTTTCAACAGCAAAATCCACAACTCTTTTAAATACTAGTGCTAAGCAGGTAGTGAAGACATGCTCAGTAATACATACATTCACAAATAAGCACTCAAATTTCACCCACAAATTTCACCCACAATACTTTTCCACCATCTATATATTACATTTTAAATTTGACTTTAAGCAATTACAATAAACACTGCAGTAACTCAAGCACAGATTATTAAACCCTGGGGTGCCAGCTGTACCCAAAGTTCAAATGCAACTCATGAAGCCAAGTGAAGGCAGCCCAGGCAGAGGAACTGCTCTCCAAAGCTGCTCAGGGACATTCAGCTCTACCCAAGCCTCAGCACCACAGTGGGGAAACCATCGCCCTCTTCTGCCACAAAGGCTGGCAGCTCTAAACAGCAACGTGAACAAAGTTGTCACTGATGAATTTTCTCGTTTCACAGCAAACTGTGGCTCTGGGGTGCACAGCAGTCATTTCTCTGTATGTGGAACAGAAGTGCCTTTGTAGGAAAGAACATTAGACCTATTCTGGATATCCTGTACTTCTACAGCATCTGTTCCTAGCAGGGATTTGGTTTCATTGTCATTTCTGCAGATTATATAAAATTTGCTTATTACTACACCAGTAGTAAAGGAGGAACAAGGCTTGCAAGGCTACCAGTCCTAACTTATGTGGTAACCACTTGATTAATTTGCCTGATGACAGCCCTTCAATGAATTGCAAAGCATGAAATGAAGCAGGGCTTCACTTCTGCTTTTATTTATGATATTTACCTCACAAGAACCGTCCCAGAGAGCCCACTTAACCCAAGGGGCTGACCTTGCAACCGACAGTTCCGATTTGGGAGGCATGAGGCAGCCAGTTACTGAGCAGCAGGTGTGTTGGCAAGGCCGAAACGGAGCAGCCCAAAGGACTGTTCATGTCTGCCTCTCCGCATGCTATAGTAACAATCTCAGCTAGTAAGTTATTTATAGCATAAAAACTGTAATCTATGCTTTAACTTACTAGAAATCCTGAAAAAAATACATCTCTGATGGTCAAAACCCCAGTAGAAAACATATTGTAACCTGACAGTTTAACCAGAGATTCAGTCCAGTTACCAGTTGTTACATCTTTCAACGATCTGACATACAATTAATACATAACGAACTATTTCTGTGAATAGCTGTTTAACATATTTGTATTATGTGACAAAGAGATTCAGATCTACTTGCAAAGAGGTTCAGAGAGTTAACAGCAATATTCAAGTGCTCTAGAGCAGAAAGAGCCGTCTTACCATTTGCTTTCTTCTGGACTATCTGAGGCCATATAGCTAAGGTGACATAAATGATCATAAACCAGACAGTGACTAATGGCACGAAGTAGTAGAACTGGTAAGGTCGGTCCATCACTATACACAGAACCACAACCAAGAAATTGAGACGAAATAAAACCTGGAAGAAAGGGAAGAAAGACTGTACATTCCCCTTCAGGATATTCTTCATTGACAAAAGTAGGTTCTGGCCAATATTTCATTATATTTTTATGTTTTGAAAGAGGTGACAAATTAACCCAGTGATTCCTCTTCTTTGTGCATTAAGTATCTAATTCCGTATGAAACAGCTGGATACTTAATAAAATAGCCATGTGGGGAGACAGTTTCTCTAACACATCCAGGGGTGAGAAAGATCCTAAAATACTTGCTTTCAAAAAGCCAGCAAGTGGAAATGACTTCAACAGAAATCAGACACAAGAGTGTTTGATCCCACTACACAGAGCCTTGCAGTGCTGAGAGCAACAAAGCCAATTTGCTGGGCTTTGCTGAATAACTTTATTCACAGACGAGATCAGAAAAGAAATTCTGTATTCAACAGTGTCTTGGATTCACCAAAAAACTCATATACTGATATAAACACATTAGTAATTAAAAAAAAACAAAAAACAAAACAAAAAAAAACACCACAGAAATAATAATACATGGAGAAGATGGTATGGTAAAAGGGAAAGACAATGTAATTACCTCAACGGCTAATCTGGGAAAACTACAGTATTTCCCCAAAAGGGAGGGGATCAGGTAAGGGCCATCCAGGTTTAGACACCTACCGCGACCCCCTGGCCCTCCTGGTACTCTAGTCACCCCCCACAGTCACTGGGGAAACACTATTCCCAAGGGTTATTCAGAACATCAATTTCTGAATCTGCCTCTCATTCACCACAATCTATAGAAGACACTTAAGAAGATTACCCAAATAAAGCTGATGACATGACTGTCTCTTTTTCCACCACCCCTCACTCCCTGGATCTACACTGGGATCTCCCCTGGATTAATCTCCATTGCTATATATTGAAAAATAACTACTTTTAAGGCCTACATATGTAGGGTAGATTACATTGAAACGACAAGTATATTCTGGAATAGCAAACCTTGATGAAATTATCTGATACCACACTACTTAGGGAGTTGGAAAATTTTGCTATCTGAACACATTTCCTTACAAAAACAGCAAGTATTCTTACCTGACACACTCTGTACACACCAAAGTCCCCCTTTATCCAAAAATACGAGAAGTGCCCATAACCTGTTTGGAACAGATATGCAGCAACGAGAACTCGAATGTGCATGTACACTGGCAAAAACTGTTGGGAAAAAACAGGTAACTTTTATAAATGGACATGTAAATGCTTTGGGTTTTCCTATTTTACATTTTTTCTGTGTTCACTAAGAAAAGAAACATTATGCTGTGTTTCCTGCTTTTTCACTAAGCTCTTTTGTTGACATTGCCTCTCAAATGCTAAAAAAAAAATGTATTTCTTCTGTTATTCTACATTTCCCTACTCTGTACTCATTTAAGAAAGAGTTCAGAAAGGACCTGTGAAAGCTCATCCTTCAGCACTTTCACATTCTAACTATAAAAGGAAAGTGTTGCAAGGAATTAAAAATAAATTAATGCATTTTTTTCTACAAGAAGCAAACAGAAGTTTATCTTTTAATTGGCAAGGCACATTTAAAATATTATCAATGACATCTACACTGAAAAGGAGAGAGAAAAACCTAACTCTGTAAATGCCATTTAAAAAAACAGAATGGAACAATAACACTAGCCATTCACTCTAATCAGGTCTGATAAACATTTGCACATTTCAAGCTTCATCTCTTGAAGATGAATAAAGCTTCACCTTCTTTCAAATTAACACACCCAAATTCCATCTCCATCTAAAAATATGAAATTTAAATCAATTACCGTGCTTGCTCCAGAGATATGATAAATCAAAATAACAAGCTGCATCCAGCCTTTCCATTCATCAGTCTGTTCTCTATTTAACACTTTAGTCTAATGCAAAACAAAACAAGAGTGTTGCTATTCCAACAAGTACAAGAAAGATCTATAAAATGAGGAGAAAAAGTTCAAAACAATGAATCCCTTTATGGGCAGCTCTAAATTGTAAAGGTCTCTGTGTAATGGACACTAGTGTATTAGATATTGCTGTAATCCAGTACCTCCCTTAGCTGAGCTGTGGTCGCTTAAAATCTGAGTGACAATGGTAAAAAAAACACTCATGTCCATATATTTTGGAAAAGCTTTACCTCTAACTGCATGCAAATAGTATAGTGCTTGTGAAACTATTTTTTGCAGATAAGTTATACAAGACCATTTTTTCAGATAAATTATACCTATTTTGAGAATTTAAACTTTCAATATTTAGCAGTTAAAAATTTACAGTCAAAATGGGAAACAACATTACAAGTGGGATGTCAAGACAATCATTACCTCTTTGGTATTTTCAGTATAAAATACTCCCAAAACCAAGATATAGATGATTGGTATGAAGAAAGATGAATGTGTATAAAATTTATTTTCTTTCATGAAAAGATTTGCTCGGTCGCACAGGTAAAAATAGGTCATGATTAGACCAAGTTTGCAGAAGGAGTGTAACAGCATCTCCAGAGTGGAAGTGGTAGGAGTACTGATGGCAGGTTTCTTTTCTTCTCCATTTTCCAAGTCAGTGCATGGTTTGTTCTTCCGGTAATTATTTCGATGAATTAAATTGATAATTAAATATCCAATGAAGGACAAAGTAAAGAAACAGAAAGCTAACTTCTGAATGAGCGTGAGAGGCGGCCGAGGCTGGCAGCAGGAGCCATCGATGGGCTTCAAAATCTTATTGCAGTAGACATTCATGAGAATCATTGCGTTCTGCCAAGGAAATAGGCAGTTTTGTCAATTACGCTGCAATAAAATAGTATTTTCAGCACAATAAGTTTTCTTAAACTAGATTACACACTAACAAAAGCCATATGCCTATCCCCCGTTTTACTACAGAGTTAAAAACTTCATAGTGCCCTCACATATGTAGGTGCTTTCAGCAGCAGATTCAGCACGTCTCTCACAAACAATAAACTCTGATTCTCAGGATAAGCAAAAAGAACGAATCCTTTTAAGAAAAGGACTGGCTGTAAAATGAGCTAAAAGGACTAAAAAAAGGCAAAGGGCCTACAAAAAACTGGCAAACTCAAGGGCCTGAAGATGTATAATAATGAAAAACCCATAAAGACGATAATGGGACCCAAATCCATGCTGAGATGATGTTTACTTCATCCAGCATTTAACTGAAATCTTTAAAGTGGGGCTGAAAGTGTCACAGTGTTCAGCCTCAAAAGGGGCAGACTCTGACAAAGTTCAGAGAGGCTGAATGTGTCGATGTTAAAGACAAAATAAGGAACAATGTCATGTGAGGCAATGAAAAGGGATCTATCATGTGTTTTATCATTCTGTTCATACTGCTCCCTAAATGGAAGTGCACACAAACATGATGAAAAATTAAGACTTATTCCTAAGTTTTGTTTTACCAGTCCTTATTACCCTAACTCACTTATGCAAATCAGGATAGGAAACTGGCACCTCGGACTACTCAAGATCCAAAAGATCTACAGACTATGCATTTTTATTTAGCTTACAGAATTAAAGCGTATATCAAAAATAGCTATGTATTAACATACAGAACTGCCCTTCCACCTACTGGATTCTTTTGAACACATTTTCCTGAAGAACATGCAGGTATTTCTTAAATTTATACTGTCAGCCATTTCAGAAACTTCATCAAAATCTTTCATCATGATCAGTGCTTCTTAATGTTAACCAGAACTAAAACTACTCACTGTTTCTCTGCTTGATTCAGGGAGGTGGAGACCATCTGATGATTTCATGATAGTTTCTTGAGCTATCAACTTTGACACGCTGAACACTTTAACCTTAGCTTTGGAATTTCGGGAGCTGCTGTTCAGAATACGAACAGCTGCTTCATTATAAGCATCTATTTTCTCATTAGTGATCATTTTACGACTTTCACTCAGTATATCTTCATAAACAGGATCTGAACAGGAAAGCACAAAAAAAAAGGGCACATTAACCTTCAACTTAAGCTGCACGGTCTAAATTCATTTTGGTAGCTACAATCATTTGATGCTAGAGAGAGAAAGTAGAGTGAGGAAAGAGCCACTGTTACAGTAACTAGAGTTTTTAAGATGAAATGTTTTCACTGACATTCCGCTAGTTGGGCAAGCAGTTGTAGAGATTAGAAAGTTCTGGCCACATACGAATGCTAATGCAGCTTCCCCAAGCCCTGGAGCTCCTCCTGCCTTCTCTAAATAATGAAATCTCCTCTGCAGGGAATCCAAGACAGCAGGAGAGAAGACAGGTGGCAAAACATACACAGGAAGAAAAATCTCAGAGAACTCAGTTACTGCTAAGGAAATCAGTTTTTCATTTTTAAGCCATAATCCATAAACATGCTCCACTTGTTCCTGGTCATTCCAATTTAACTAATGGTAGATTTTTTTTTTCCCTTCTTCTTTCCCAGAAGAAAGGACCTCCACTTAATTGCTTACAGGCTTCAGCTTATTTAAAGCATAATGCAAGTTGTATTCAGCTCTAGGTCAAGAAGCTTAAAAGCTCCATAAATCAGATAAAACACTCTTTAAGAGCTTTATGCTGGCTTGTTTCAGCTACCTCATGCCTGCTTTTGGACAACAGAAGTCTAGATGCCCAGGCTAGTCCTATGTGCTTTTCCCTTATTTGTTCTATTATGAGCATAAAGGGCTCACATATGACTTGAACAGCCTCGATCTTTCAGCATGTTGGGACTTAGATCTGACAACTAACTGCTTTTGTTCCAGATGAAGATGGTTGTGAAAGGAATGTGAAAAGATGAATCTGATGGTACACCTCTACCTATCTATCTGAGGTAAACCTCTAAAATTGTCTTTGATAAGTACTCAGGATGTGACTGTGAAGATACACCAGGGCATATTCCTTTCAGGGCTCAAAATCTGCCCATCTGTCACACTGAGGTGATAATCACCTAAAATGTTGAATTCTGTGGAAGATAAATGAGGAACACATCTACCTATGATTTTTGATGTCAGAGATATCTTTTAGTTTTATTCAAGTAAAGCAAAAGAATACATTCAAGTTTGCTGCCATAATAAAAATCTCAGACCGATTTTGAACCAGGTCCTCTGACTCCTAAGCTTAACTCATCAGTGCTCAGCATACAGAAGAAAGTTTCACTCCAAAGAATTAAATGTTCTGGATTCTCTAGAACCTATCTATTTCTTTTGGACACTCACACAGGATGCACTTGCAGAACCTCTCTGTTACTTATGTCATATGAAAAATGAACTGACACAGACATTCAGGTGTTTTATGCCCTTGTGCTCTTGACTGCCAAGAGTCAAGATATGCTGACGAGATATAGGTTCAACAAACAGTGACATTACAAATTGCCATTACCTACTGTCAATTACTTTACCTTGTAAGACCCAGTAAACATCACTACTTTTTGCTAATTTTTCCAAAAGAGGTGCAATTGAAGTGATATTGATTTTATACTGTGTGAGGGCTTCGTTGCTGCCATTGTGAATCTTGATAGACCACTGGAGAATTAAATAAAAACAGATTTAGAATCCATATGTCTGAGGATCCTATATTAACTGATTAATTTCTCCTTTAATAACTATTTTTCACTATTTTTATAAAGCTAGCTTATTATTTTAGTATTCATTATTAAAGTATTCAAAAGCTTCATTCTAGAAATAACTGACTAAATAAATATTTAAATTCAAACAAGCCAAATAAACACAATCTATCTTATTTAGCTTACTGTATATTTGTGTTTTCATAAATTACATGGTACAAGGTGCCTTAATCACAAGTTTCCCGATTTGAGCAATGCTGAAACAGCAGTAACAGTCACACTAAAAACTGAGGCCAAACCCAGCAGATTTCACTCTCACAAAATTTCGACTTCAGCAAGGAAGGCAAAAATGCTTTGGAGATTTTTGATTTCATCTCCTGCATGAAAGGATTAAAAAAATCCTGTATTATTATTGTATCTATACTGTTTAGCCTAAGTCAGTGGTACTGTTGCTGATGCAGCAGATTTTCAAAGCACTTCATTTTTCCGCAAGTAACTTAGAATAGGAGGTGATTATCTTCGGCCAACTGTAGTATCACTCTAAATTTGTAAATATATTGATGTGCTATGAAAAGCTAAGCCTCTCATGCATGTTGTTGGTTCTCTTCTGCTATCCAGAGGACAACATGCTGGAACTGTCATATACATATATATAACATACATTTGAATACAATGAACTATTCAGCAGAATCCTGTAGTTTGGCAGCCTAGGTTTCTGGGTCCCAGAACACTAGCTGTACAAAATGGCACAGTCTCTGTAAAATAAGATAATGACACTTGCTCATAAAATATGTTAGATACTGGAGCTGAGTGGAGATATTCTAGGTTTGCCAAGCTTCTTAAAGCCCCAAATATGTATGTGGACCCTACAGCAGAAGAGAATTTGGCAGTTTCACCTGTACAGAAACTGAACTTGGAGACAAACTCTGACTACATCACAGAAAATGTGTGGAGGTGGGGACACACACACACACACACACATATTTTACCTTCAACTAAACTATTGGCATGTCCAGGAACATAGAGATTGGTAGAATGCTTATTTTTTCTCTAAACCAAACTGCTTTCAAAGGGTTTTATTTAAAATGGTACCCTTTTCTCCCCACCTGCCACTGATATGAAATTAAAATGGCCAATTCCTTTCAGATTCCATTTCAAAACATTGGGAAGTAGGGAAAGCTATATGTAAAAGATAACTAGAGCAGCTGTCATTAATGATCCTGGACTCCCAATACGGGAACAGACTACTTGGAAGAGGCTGTTGAATGGTCATCACCGGGAATTTTAAAGAACTGGTTAGACAAAGCCTTAGTTTAGATTTTCCTGTAATTTTTTGCCCATATATAAATCTAAGAGAATTGTGGGAGCCTCAAAAGAGAATTCCCAGACTGGGTCATGCTCAAAAGTGGTATTCTGTGACTGAAAACACAAAAAAATATAAATAGACATGGATGTCAGTTAACATACGAGCTCTTTTATCTACAGCTTTTTAGGAATAATCTGTTTTTCACAGAGAATCTTTTTATTACCTGTGTTTCAAGTTAATCAAAGCATCCTAACCAATATCACTGTGAATAAGCAAATAAACCACACAGCTACAATAAAATACATTTCATATTTTTACATTTTATAAACAAAAAACTCAGAGTTTTTTTTTTTAATTATAAAATTGGGACAAAACCTTCATCTTGCCATCTGCTTGATGGCATAAAAATTATCCTTCCAAATTCAACTTCCTTCCTTATTAAAATGTCTAGTAAGTGTATAGCTTACCGTGGCCGCTCCTGCTACAATTATATGAGGTTTTGCCGTGGCAGCCTAAGTCATAAGGTAAAAAGAAATTAGTTTAAAAATATTCACAAATTATACCCATTTAGTATATTGAGTAGGTTAATTAAGATTTATATCTTAATTAACTGTGACTCAACTTGTCCATCACTTAACAGGTACAAATGAGTACATCACAGATAGATTAAAATGAAAATCAACTTGAAAAGTACCAAAATTCTCACATGACAGAATCCACAAAGATACATAGTATGACTAAGCACTCAAAAGCAGCAGCAACTTTAAAAGCTTCTCTTAAAAGTTCTCTTTAAAAGCTAGCTAAACACCTTCTCCTAAGATCAAGTAAACTTTAAATCACACTATCGAAGTACATTTTCTGTAGGCATCTCTCAGCATTTCTGAACATCTGTATGAGCTGTTGCAAAGATCAAAGTGACTGCAAGGCCACTGTAAAACACAGCAAGGTCAACTGGCAGATACTATCCCAGGAGTTTAAAAGTTGCATCCAACATATGTATGAACAGAAGAGCACAAGGAAACAGAAACCACAGGTCATTTCTATAGCAAGTTTTGCCTTCACCTAGCAAGGATTTGCAAATGTTCTCAAATGCTTGTGTTGAGCACAGAAAATGATAACTGAAAGATAAATTTGGCTCTCTTAATAGAAAGAGTCTTGAAGATGGAAGAATAGAGTAACAAAAAGAGTCACCACAGACCATAACTAGGTATTTCTGGACCATTCACAAAACAGCAAAGGAGAAACCCTCACCAAAAATTAATTGCCATTCTGCCAGTATTTTACTCATATAGTTCATCAGTACTGCATGCTGAACAACATAACCACCTGTATCATAAGTGAAATAGTTGTATGAAATACCTAGTATATAATATCAGAGTAATACTGGTCAAAGTACTCTACACACTTCCAAACTTGCTTGTGTTCTTCAGATCAGATCACCCAGCGTGAGTATAAAAATTTCTCCTCCCCTAAAAGCAGGGCCATAACTTCGAGCAAGAGGTGTGCCAAACTGTGGCATTAGTTTTCCCCTTGAGAGGAAGTCCCAAACACATCTGGAGGTGCCAAAACCATGTATGTCAGTAAACACTCTCCTTTATTATTATTCAGTCAACTTTCAGATCTCTGGTACATAACTGAGTGAATATATGTGATTTGAACACATCTTCAACAGTTGTTGAACAAAGGCTTTAATTCTTAGCAATTATAGTTGTGTATTTGGAAATGAAAGAGGTCACATTCCTCAGTTAGTTGCTCTAACTAAAGTAAACATATTTTCAAAACAAACCTCAGTCCAAGATTTGATACGTTGTCTCATAGAGCCATTGACTTCTGGATACCACAGGAAATCCTGTAAAGAAAACACAGATATACTTTGTAAGCATTAACATAAGCAGTAGACTAAAAACAAAAATTCAGAAAAGTGAACTAACTAAGCAATAGTGAAGGGAAATTGCATGACCTAAAGTGAGATTTCTTTTTGAATTTGCATGAAAAACCTAACATTTGGGGGTGAGGAAAAAAAAAAAAAGAAAAGAAAAAAAAGAAATTAGGGACATTTCAAATTGTAGTTTAGGAGACAAGATTTCACCAAGAAGGTGACTCTTCAGTTTCTGCCAATTGTGATTCCTGTTGTCCAATACTAACAGGGCTAAAACTAATTTTGCACTAATTTTGCAAATCTCAAACTGATTTTGAGATTTATTTCAATTTTCTTTTTGTCCGATTCCCCGCAGTTTCACCAACAGATTTCTTTTTCCAAGCAGAATTTTACAGTATAATAATAATGAGATTGTAAGACTCAGATCATGATTTTCAAACGATAAGAAATCATCACATTTAACACTAGAACTTCACAAAATTGCTAGCTGCTTAAATCTTAGAGCATCATGGATATTTAATGCATTTACTAATGACTCTCTTTTTTTTTCAGATGTCATGATTAATCCACAACCTTCATCTATAAAAGCAATCTATACTTTAGCTAGTGCCATTACGTCTCCCAGATAAAGCCAGAGGATTACACAGCATCTAGCTACCAACTCAGATACAGAACTACCAAAACAACTGCAGAATCAAAGTGAAATGGGAAAGATTTCATATGTAAAAATAATTGTAAGGAAACTTTATATGCAGAATGCAAAAATGCTAATAGCAGAAAGGAAATGTCTCTATCTTCCACCTACACAGAATTAAAGAGTTTGGTAGGTCAGTTGAGACACACACTCAGTTCATGCCTTAGAATGAATCTGTGTGAGATGGAGCAGTCATCTGCATTGACCGGAGAGCACACAGGTCACTAGTATGAATAGAAAGGGCAGAACTCAACTGGGCATTTGCTCCCCAGTGAATTTCTCCTTTGTCAGTCAAGTATTTTCCACAGTCAGATTACTCACTGGAGGCTTTCTGAATGTGAAAATTCATCTACCATACCAGTAACAGTGACAGCAATCCGGAGTCAAAGCACAGTCCTGTTCTTAAAGAAGGAAAATATTGTTAACTGCTCTCACATCTCCCAGTTACCCAAACCTGTCACCTGAAATCTTGGTGGTTAGACACCTCTCCAAGCTTTAAGAGTTTAAAAGATGCAGAAATGACTCAGGCTAAGCCAATACAAATCTGGACTTCTTCATCCTCTCCCTCCTGCCTTGCAACTACGTCCTCTCCTTTTCAGCATTCAGATAACCACACGAATTCTATCGGATCAGACTGAAAATGAAGCCAACAAGATAAATTTTGCAGATGGAACAACTCCTAAAGCGGCCCACTCTAGCTAGCTACAGGACTGCTGTGCAACATAGGAACAAGCTGTTGGAGGCAGAAGAGAGACAAAAGCTCACTAGGCTTAAACTGCCATGGGATCATCACACCCTAAACTTTTATTCAGCAGCCTGCATCTTCACTGGGTGCCCAAACAAGTACTCAAAACTCACTCACAGACAATTGAGCAAGGACTCTGTGAATTTGCTTTGCGTGAACAGAGAACAAATTGTCTCCAAGGGATAAATAAATGTATGACTAGCAGAGTCCCAGCACTGCTAACTGCCAGTATGGAAGCACAGAAAGCTATTGAGGACAGCACTGTAACTGCCAGGGCAGAGCAGAGTACTGCATTTTGTTTGCTTTGTTTTTTAAATATCCACATTGCATCAACATCGTGGTTCTTTCTTTGTGCAGTAACAGTGGAAAGAACATTTGCTGGGAAAACACAGGGAGCTCAGTGGCAATTATGGCATTTGCCACTCCAAGAAAGTTAGCTCCAGATATATATTCTTAGGAAGGTAAGACAGTAAACTTCTCATAGAAAGCTATTCTTGAAAGGGCCGAATTATAAGATTTGGCCAAAAAAAAAAAAAAAGAAATTATACCTAGTATTTCCATATTTCCAGAGCTCAAGCCAAAAGCTATCACAGAATACAAGTATTTAAAATCAAACTATCTCAAAGAATCCTAATCAAAATATAATATATTACAATATATTTTGTGGAAGACTTATAAGGGATGTTCATCTTTCCCACACTTATTTTGACAATTACAACATTTGCAGAAATGTGAAAAATCCAGTTTTGACAGCAATTTATACACTTTGTATCACATATTCTTAGAACTTACAATTTAAAGCCAGATAAAAACTTACCACTTTAATTGAAGCAGATTTATCTTCAAAAGGTATGTTTCCATGCTGTCAAAAAAAAGTCAAAGAGAAAAACCAATAAACCATCTTTCAGAAGAAAAAAAGTATATATATATGAAACAAAATTATAACATGTGAATATATATATATATAACAAAATTATATATATATTCACATGTTAATTTGTCCTCACCTAAAGGTCTACCTTTGCAAGAATGATTTTTTCTTGTATAGACCTGTCAGTATATCTCAATAAAATGCTGATGTTTTGTTCTTGATAAAACATGCTACTCTCAGAGAGGGCATTTTTCATGATAGAATTATATCCATCAAAGTCTTAAATGCTTTCTGTTCACTCTGTTACAAAGGTATCACTAAATATTTTCCTATGTTCTCTGTTCAGAATAAGAAAAACTGATTTTTTTTCTTACCTTTCATACACTTCCTTGCCCTAGCGGTTACCTATATATACACCTACCTACGTACCATATACCTACACTCTTTGTGAAAAACAGTTGAAACAATTTTAAAGAATTAAAAAAAAAAAACAGCTCAGGTAGAAATAAAGCCTGGAATTTATCATTCAGTTTCTAGAATGAAAAAATGTAAGAAATTATGATAGAAGTAGTCAGATAATCTTAATTACAGATAGAACTCTCCTTTAATACATTATTACTATATGCAATCCTAATTTCAATGTTCATCCAAAAGGACAAGTATATTGCTCTCACACAAACCAAGATCTTGATTCTGTAAATATTTCACAAAAGACACCTCTCAATTTGAAATTAGTTATATCACTCTACCACCTCAATGCTGCTTAACTCCTTCCCACTTCTGGGCAGCAACTTTTATCTAACCATCAGGCTAGAAGAAATAGTTATTCAGTCAAACAAACATCTCTTTTTTTGACAAGTAAAATGTGCCTGCACTGCCTATTAGATAAACTGCCAGCCTGCCCTTCTAAACCACAGAAATAGTAACTAATTGACAGATAAAATCTAAAGTTGAAAGTGAAATCTGTCTTTTCCCTTGCATACGTACATAAATTTAAGTAGTATGATATACCAAAAGAAATGATCACTCTGTTCAAAGTGTATAGCTAAATACTTCCTTACTACTTCCATCCACCAAGCTGTAGTTCTCACTGCTCACTTTGTAAAATTCAAACTGCCTTTCAGCAGCTGTAAAACAAAAACACCAGAATCTATTTTTAGTTTCAGCTTCAAGTTAGACCTGGAAATCACTCAATGCCCTAAGGACTTTTATGAACAGATTAGATCAGCAATTTAACTGACATATAAAATGACAAATTATAGCTATGAATTACTGCTGGTTAAAAAAACACAGTGGAACAATCATTTTCTCATCAAGAAGCCAAATATGAAGCACAAGTTTCTACGGGATAAATCAGCTTCACTAAATCATTCCCAGACTGCCACAAGCTTTCACTCAAGCTCCCTGGTTCCCTTCTCTGACTGCCAATCATCTCATTAATTCCCAAACAATTATATTGGCCCAACACTGTTATTCTCCAAAATACTTTGTGTTTCTTCCTGATTACTAGACTGCAAGCAATATAATTTCTTACTTTTCTGAATTTTGGAGATGAGTTAAGAGGCAAATTAGGAGGAAAGAAACAAAAATAATAACAAAAACAACCCTCTTACCTTATTTCCTTCTTCCTTAACTTGAGGATTTATGAGTTTTATAAATGAGTAAAAGAGCTGTCGAATTCTAGAATCTCCTATAAATGCAATATGTTTGTCTATGAGGCAATTTTTTGCTTCACTGTAAAAACAAAACAGCAACATATATATTATGAGAAATATATGCCTATTCTAGGGAAAAGTCTTGTGAAAAAAATCTGTAGAGCAATACAGATAATTCAACATACCACCTACAGCTCTAAGGAATGGCAAATCCATTTTAAAATATATCAGATTTAAAATGTAGAATAATTTGCATACAGATGAAAATGAACTCTCTTGCTAATAGGAAAGCCTGTTCTAATCACATTATGTGGTGCTAGAAACAAAGAAGTTTCAAAATAGTAATACATAGTGCAATTTTGAAAAATAAAGTTCTCTTACTAGCATGAATTTTAAAAGGTGACTGGCAATTTCATGAACAATTGCTTGATAAAATTCTTCAGATGATTGCTTTTACTACACATTTATCTATGTAGGATTATAAAAATAATCATAGTATTTTCCCACAGCAATATGAAAGTGACATACAAAGTTTTGCAGTCTCTTGTGCTATCTTGTGGTTCTCCAAAACAATTATTGGTACCACCAGCATTTAATTGTATTTTAGCAAATTAGGTCAACTACAGTGAGCATTGTAGACACTGCAAAAAATTACAATGAAAAGACTTTATTCTCATAAATGGTCCATTTTGTCAAAAGTCCAGAGGATTAACCATAAAGCGAAAAAGATGGCACTGCAATAACTAAAACTGCAGCTCAACAACCGTTAGTTTTCTTTCCAGGCAAATGAAAATCCAAAGGTAAGAATTCTCTTACCTATTTTTGTACTTGTGCATCATACAACTGTGAGGTTGCCATACTTTCTCTCCAAGAAATCTCCCACTGGATAGAAGATACTCGCAGGTGTCATCACCTTTAAAGTATTACATTACGATTAGAATTCAGATACAAATAAAAAAAGGTAAGAGAGAGTCCCGCTACATTTTAAATATTTGAAACATATAGGAATCCAAGTAATCACCAGCAGTAGCCAGATTTAACTTAATGTAACCACATGTCTCAAATGCTTCTGCAAATAGCCCTGTTGCTTCTACCACATCTAAAATATTCCTCTAATACACAAAATGCTAGTGGTCCAATTTCTGCATTTGAAAAGATACTGGAATAGCATTTGTGACTCCAGATAAAAGATATCCATCCACTGTGCTATCCATCATTCACAAGCATACTAGTACAAAATAAATAAATAAAAAGTCAGTATCATAATCTTCTACAAAGAAGAATCTTCTACTTTTTTAAAAACACTGATACCACCATCTTAAAGCAGCTGAAATTAAACGCAGGATTCCTAAACAAAAATAATTTTACACAAGAATTCTCTGGTAATCCTGAATTGCAGCTACCTTTTCCCATCTAAAAGTTGTGCACTAATTACAATTAATCTCCTGCAGGTAGCAGTTTTTCAGGTCCTTTAAATTGATATAATTAAAACAGTTACGATATGAACCTTAGGCATTCTATGATTCTATGAGTGGTCACTGTCTTTAGGTAGACTCCCCACCAGATTCTTCTGTGACACAATCTGAAGGGCGGCACAGCTGCTGGCTGCAAGCGGAAGTGCCCTCCAGCATTTCTGTCATACTTGGCACTTCAGACCATGACAAACAGGAAAACTGTGGTAAATGAGGTAGCAACTTACTACGGTGGCCTGTGCAGAAACAGCAGCACCATAAAAGCCTCAACACTTTCTGTGAAATCTTAACTTAATTAAACTCAGTGGCAAGTTTCCCTTTAATTCAATGAAATCTGTATTAATTCTAAGAAATTGGCCTTTGCCCACCTACTCCTCAGGGCTACTGGAAGCACCCGTAAGGGGACAGACATGCTTACTGACTATTTCAACCGTTAAGAGAAAATCTGAAGCTTTAGCTGTGAACTGAACTAGGTCCAGAGAGCCACACCGGTGAAGTCTGAGGCCTGGTAGGAACAGGAATTTAGGAGGCACTACTGACATTTAATGAGACCCAAGTTCATAGCCCTAAAAGCAAAAGATTGGTGCTACAGTATAAGTCTTACAGGGAAAAAGAAAAAAAAGAGAGAGAGAAAGGGAGAGACAGAACCAGATCAGCACTTATCACATGCTTAAATAAGCCTTCTATGTGTCCTCAATCCAACAAAGAGGAGCATGCAGGAAAGAGTGCACTGGTAAGGCTCTCTGTGCAGTGTTCTAATAAGAAAACGTAAGTTTTTACCACAGCCACAGCTAAGGTGGCTTGAGAAGCAGCACGTGATTTTTTTAAATAAAGCAGTGTTGTAATTTTGAGGGAAGTGGTTCTGCAGATACATTGCTGCATTCGCACAATGCAAAAAGAAAAACAAACAAACAAACAAAAAAAGGGTTGAGCTAATCAAGCTATTTGAAAAGATTCAAGAAGAAAACCTGTGGGAGGGAACAACTGCAAAGGTACTCTACTAAAGAGGGCAGGCCTCTCAATTGCAGGTTTTTTTACATTTGAGAATACTTTTGTCTAACAAGTGCTCAAAAGTTGCACGATCTCTGCTTCTCGTTCTTCTTGATGGGAAGAAAACATCCAAGTGCTTATATTTGTCGTAGCTGTAATTATCAAAGAGCTCCATTGGAGAGTAAACAAATATTCTGAATCATATTCACACTGCTAATTACTTAGCTGCTTTCATTTAAATTTTTAATATAAAATAATTCAAGTCTGGAGATAAGCCATTGTAAACACAATGATACTAGATAATAGTTTGTGTAGAAAGTACTTATCAGAAAACTGTATAAAGCTAAAAAGTCTTCATGGACAAAGACCTCTTCCGACAAAAGTAAGAAGTAAGAATCTCAGGCGTCTTTATGTCTTCTGTAAATTGTATGCTTCATTTAAATAAAGCATACAAATAATAAGCATAAAAATAATAAGCACAGATTCATTCCTTCCTAAGATTTTTAAAGATGCTAGAAATGTTCATTCTGGATTTAGCACTGTATACACAGGAAGACTAAAATTTATTTTATTTCAGCTAAAGGTTTCATGAGCTGTAAATGCCAAGATCAAAGCAGTGACCTGGAGTGAGTGTGCTCAGTGTTGTGCTACAGGTCTGATTCCCCACGTTCTCCTTTTTCTGCTGCATAACCCCCATCACACACGCAGAGGTGACAGGTTCCACAGAACAGCTGCAAACACTTCGCACTCTGTGCAGCACATTTGGTCACTGAAAGCTTGTCAAAATGCATTTTGCACACCGACTAGACTAAATGCACATCCTGTGTTCAAAATTCAAAAAGTGTGATTTATTTATGGAATATAGCTTAGTGTACAATCATAAAAAACAAACGAGATCATGAAGCATAAAAAGAAAAAATGGGATAAGAAAACCTTTTGAACTCTAGAAATATCTTCATGAAATTGACATAATTTTCAAACTACAATAACCTTGAAAATATTCAAAATGCATGCATACAGTTAAGGAAAATCATACTAACATGTGGCCAAAATGTTAGATTTCTAAGCTAGGAACACATAATAGCTTATTATTATGAGTAGTCTGTACTAATCTTAATATACATTTTACTCAAATTTATCACACGCGGACATATTAGCTCTTCTCTTATAAGTACCTTGCTCTCCATCATAGCACAGTTATTTACGTTAGTAGCTATAACGAATCAAATATCCATCAAGAAACTTGAAGAACCAGCAGAAATGAATCTCTCAAAATGACAGGATGATGGAAACAAATCTATTCTTCCAATAAATAAAGCAATAGGATCTTTAGAAACCTGTATGGTCATATATTTTCTGAGATTATCTGATCCACAAACTGGATCAGATGTTGATACTCAAATTTGTGAACTACACTTTGTTGCCTGCTCCTCCACAAACTATCCCAGAAAAATAAGAGATAGAAGTCCTATCAATGAAACTGGAAAAATGTTACAAAAAGCACAAAACAAGATACAGGTTTAAAGTAAGGCTGACACCCAAAACTCTTTAACTCTCTCTTATTAGGACACCAAAAAAAGCACATCTCACACACAGAAGTACTGATAATGCAGCATCTGGATGCTGCTTCTTGGAGTAGAACATAAAACTGGCTTGGGGGAAGGAAGAAGTGGCAGCTAAAGATACCTTCTATCCTTCCCTTTCCTTCTAAAACTCCTTCTTCCTGTTTTCACAAAAGCCCTGAAAGGGCATGGAGAAAAGACTGCATTGCAAATGCTATTTCTTGGCTCATTTACCCTACAAATTCAGTTGTGGTTATATAATCAAGCATTATTATTCAAAATGACCTAGGACTCCTCAGTTCTCTTATTTCAAAATACAACTGTTAGAAGCAGATTTTTTTTCCCTCCCCACCTCAAACTTCATTTCTTACCACCACTACTGCATCATGACTACTAAAAAAAGTTGGAATAACATAAAGGATGGAAAAAAGTCTGAATGGACTCCTCAGAATCATAGCTGAGTCTGGTCTGGTTCTCGATAAGCACTCAACACACGATACACTCTTATCATGATAACTGGGCTTCAGTAAAACCATCACCCTTCATCCCCCACCTCAGTTGTAGGAAATCTTAGTTAAGCAAATTTTGAAACACAAAACAGAAATGCGTGTTTAAATTTTAAATACATACATAGAGTGATCCTATTTTTTGTCACGGATGAGAATCCACTTATCCCTCCTGCGTAGTTCAGGAGTCCTCTGAGACAAATTCACCCCTAACCTCCCAAGCAAATGTTTGGGATACCACCAAGCAGACTGACACTTCCTTCCTAATCACAAAGCACACGCACAATGTTTCAAACTGATTTATTACTTAACAGCAGTGAGAGGATGTGGTGAATTCCCTGGTGTGGGAGGCCACATGTTTTTAAAACGTACAGGAGTTCCCATGAAAGTAAGTGGATGCTGCACGTGTAGGCCCAACTTGGGGCCTTCAAGAGGCCTTGTCCTCCTCCTACTTTTCAACCAGTGCAGATCACTCCAGGTCAACAATATACTCTTGTCCTTCTAGTCAATGCTTGCCTCATTAGTATAGAGCCATTTCGGGGCAGGTCTAAGAAAAGGTCTTCCAGAAGCAGTTTATCAAGGCCTTTCTGCTCCTCTTCCAACTGCTGCTGCCTACAAGACAGCTGCTGATGCTGCTGCCAGAACTTCTCTAAGTGGAGCTCTGGAAACAGCAGGTGACTTGCAAAGCTGAAGCTTCTTTTACTTGTCCACAGAATTATGCAGGCATAGACCAGATCCGGAGGTTCCTTAATGCTTTAAAATATATGTCCGAAGTTACATTTTATTTTCAACCAAATGGTGAACTGATATATACTAAGGTATAGTTATACAAAGAGGATGGTTTCTCTGAATTTTACTATGCTCATTAATTTAGTGTATAATTCCTCACTATTAGTTTTTCTACTGAAGTTGTGAAACCTTGATGTCTTCACTCAGTGCCTGAACACACTTTCACAAGAGGTTCTCTAAAACGTACAAGTCTCTTTCAAAGGAGCAGAACACTAACTGTTCACAGCTATTTAAAATAAAAATGTAGTGCTAAATATGGTAATTCAGAGACTATAAAATTTTAAATAAAAAAGTTATTTCCAACAAGGTCGAAGACTGTGCCTTTGAAATACATTAATAACCAAAAAATACACAACACTACCTAACTTCACTAGATATAATACAAACATTAATACATCAAATTAATGCTTTGAAGCTGCATGCATGTTAAAGAAGGTTCTAACAAAGTTTTGAAATACAAAAGTTTTAAATGGCCTTTAAATATGTTAACTCCAATTGTATTACTGAACACAAATTTGGGCTACTACAAGCCATAGCCCAGCACTTTTTTTCCTACAAATAGTTTTATACAGGCAAATTCTAGTGAAAAGTACAAACTCAAATAAGCACTTGCAGAATTGAGGCCAAAATTAACTGAAGTTAATCAGATAAAACAAAGGTGTGTTAAATGAAACCTTGCTCAAAACCAACTGCCTCACAAAATGCATGCATACCTCTGACTTTAATCAGTACCTCATGAACTTATCAGAATTGCCAAGAGAGAGGAAAAAAAGGCAATCTACAAAACATGGGTTCCTAAGTCAAGGGAGATAAACTAAGCTAATTACCAAAATGTTATCCAATTACTATTTATATGAAAACTTAAGAATACACATACATATCAAACATAAAGAATCTAAATATTCGTAGTTTTGCTCCCACTTAAGGTTAATCAGAGGTAGGAAACTACATGAAAGCAATCTTGATGTGCCTTTATTGCTTTTAGCCTTTTCCTTTAAAAAAAAAAATACTTTAGCACTTTTTTTAAGCCACCTTATCAGTTTAGCTTCTCTGGAAATAAAAAACTTACACTCTCTCTGAAAGTCTTAGCATTTCCAGAGTTGTCCCACAGAAAGAAGAATCACTGATCAACCTTCCTCATCTCTATTATTGAGAAAAAAAAGAAAATTACAGTACAGTAAGCTAGAAGGCTGAACACAGGCACACGTACGAACTTTTCCCCTAAAAATGGTGACGACGAACAACAGAAACTCCCACTGTATCATAGAAACTCAACACGTTTCTACGATATAAGCTTAATTCTAAACATTATAGATGACAGTGCAATTAACAGGTATTTTGACTTAGCAGATAATTTTTCTTCAAAATCAGCTGTGACCTTCATCACTTTTTAAAAGCCATAGGTAACACCAATATCTGGTCAGGATCACCAGAAAGGTCTAACTTTATGAATAACTCATCTAATCTCAACGCAAGTCTAATTTTCCAGATGCTCTTGCTGAGAGAGGATGACCAGCACCACTGACATCATTCAAGACACAGCTTAGCTCTGCTTGTACAATGGCACAGTGGAGTTTTGTTTATTAATTATTTTCTGGAAAAAAAAACCTAACATTTCCCACATCTCAGCTGTTTCTAGATCACTGAAGATGTGCAGAATGATCTTGCAGACATTTCTGCTTTCACCTAGCCTGAATAACTTCTTATCTTCTATAAATGCTGTCATTTTTCCACTTTCTCTCAATTAAGCCATTTATGAGTGCTCTTTCTCCTTGAGAGTCAGCTGGTAGCTCTGTATTTGTTCACACTTCTATTTCTAAACATTTAAAAAGTATTAAGCAGTGAGAAACCATTTCTCATTCCATAACAGCTATAAAAAATGAAAAGGTTTGTATGAAGGAACTTGTTGAGAGCTTCTTCATGATCCCAACTGTACCAACCAGTTCAGGGAACTCCAAGTTTTCAGATGTATGACTGAACACCCACATTAACTCTGCCTTCATGTATCACATTTATCCAAAGTCTGGCTAATTTGCTTGACATGGAAATCCCTATTTCCATAGCACAGTCTTGGAATCTCTCCTTAAGGAAGGTATCACATTTTCTAGTCTCTTTCTATCCAATCTAAGCCTTAAATCACCTAGCACAGTGAGCAAGTTCACTACTTCATATCTGAACCCCTTTAAAATTAAGACACCTCCATGTCTTGCAGCTCAGTACTGTTTATTTTATTTATTTTATTGACAGGTCAGATGGAGGATGAATCTAGGGAATTACAACCACGAAGAAGGGTTCCCTGTGCCTTTCCACAATGAACAAGATGGCAGGGAGTGTGTTCCCCTCTTCTGCTACAGCCTTATCTACCTTCAATCCTGGTAGAAAAGTGTTCAGGTACAGTGACACTGTGGATTCTACGATAAATAAAGCTCTTAAGATCTACCTTGGAATAAATTTTTTGATTTATCCCCAAAACATATGGCATTTTTTAAGTAAATTGCAAATTCAGAGGTTTCCTGTCACTGTTTTCCTTATTATTTACAGACAGCACACGAGATTCACAGCTTCGGACCCAGAGCATCCCAAGCAGCTACAGAAGCGGCGCCAGCGACGTCCCCGGTGCCCCTCACTGTTGTCACAGTCAGGAGCTGCTCACACACTCCGCTCCCGGCTTCCAGATCAGCCGCGGGCTGCTCTCCAGCTACTAAAACCGTGTAAAACAAGCAGGCAGCTGTTTGCTTTCCTGCACCGCAGGGACACCCGAGGCAGGATTTCGTTATGCTCGAGACAACGGCTCAAACAGCAGTGTATCCAACCGCGTCGTATACTCATTAAGATCGTAACGATTATCATTGCCAGCTTAAAGGCTATTACCCCTCCTGCACAGAAACATGACAGGGTGAACGTCGGTCTCTACCTGTGCAACTTTGCCTACACCTGCACGGCAAGACTGAACAACTGCTGCACGCACAGGCAAGGCCTTATCACCTGGACTGCCCTAAAAGTGAGAATAAAATAAATAAACATTTAAAAATAGCAACAGCGAATGAACGCCACGCTACGGCGCCCCGAGGGCCCCTGCCGCCACTGCAGGGCGCAGCGGAGGCCGCGNCGAACGCCACGCTATGGGGCCCCGAGGGCCTTTGCCGCCACCGCAGGGCGCAGCGGAGGCCGCGGGGCGCCCCGGCCACCGCCTCCC
>VWPW01032551.1:300609-346607 GCA_013389825.1 Crypturellus undulatus
TGCCCGCCCGCGCCGCAGCAGGAGGAAAGGCGGCGGGGACAGGCAGGGACCCGCGGGGCCCCGCAGCGCCGCCCCGAGACGCGGTTCCTCCGCGCAGGGCGGCTACACGTCCCCCGCAGGCGCGGAGCGGGCCGCGGAGGCAGCGCGGAGGGGAGGCCTATAAAGGCTTCCCCGAGGCGTCAGCGCCGCGTGAAACAAAGGATTCGGTTTTAATTCCTTCATTTATTTTTATTTTTTATATGAGTACATAGAGATTAATAATAAAACTTTTTTTTGAGCTGAAAAGTTTTCGTTTTACCATCCTTCCATTTGCCTGTCATCCAGACAACCCTGCCTTGAAAGCCGCAAAAGGCAAAAGATGTGTGTGGCAGGTCCCGAACACCTGGAACTCATTGAAATTGGTTATTCATAATTGATCGGGTATGAAATAAATAATAATTGGAAAAGAAACTGGAAAAGAAATTAAACACTTGAAGCCATGGCAGGAAGTTTAGAGACTGCAGGCAATTATTTTCAAATCTTATGAGGGAAAAAAAAGAAGCCTGAGCTTTATGGAAGCATAACCTGCATACAAGGGTTGACTTCTAATATTCTTTTGACATACACTGTTAGCAAATGTTCAATACGCTGCAAATGTTCAATACGCTGCACTTTCTGCAGCAAAAGCAGAAGATACATGCTATTGCCCAGTACATGTTTTTACTGATGTTCACTCAGTATTTTTTAGCGTGCTCTTTAGGCTGGTTGTGACGGGAGTGACAGAAGCTGTCAGGGGAGGAGAACCGGGAGGAGGAGGTTGAGCAAACTGAAAAGCGATTAATTTGAGAGCAGAAGGAGATTTGACACCACTTCACGCTTTGCATAATGAGCGTGAAAGCAAAGAATGAACACACACAGGAATGACTTTCCTTTTCCATTTTCTACAGATGTAGCTTTTCCTTAACCATGCTAGTGGTTTTCAGAGGCGGTGTGTGTGACCAGTAGTTCCAGAAGCAAAAGATATTACCGTGGTTTTAGGCTACAGTCTTTCTGCTATCTGTCCATGTAATAAAGCAGTCAGGAAAGATGGGATTCATCTCACCTTTAAGCTAATCATCTAAGCTCTCTCTGTAGAACTGGCAGAAAAAATAAAAGGCACCCTTAACTTCTGTTCCAATTAGAAAAATGTGGATGACTCACCATTAGGAGTGGTTATCTTTTGTTGAATTTAGATAAGTAGGCTGGACAGATGCCATTTGCACAGATAAAATTTGGATGATGTAATTCTTATTGCTTCTTGATTTTATTTGGTAGGTTTAAGGTTTATTGAAGAACTTCATGATTGAATCTGGCATGTATGTATAAGTTTGATAAGAAAGTCAGTCCAGATGTCACACTCTTGGTTTTCCGCGTATCAGGATTATAGCTGAGTGTAGCTTCTAAACTGAAACTTGCTGTCTTCACTCAATTGGCAATATCTCAAGTACCTGAATCATGTAAAAACAGGTAAATGACAGAGATTTAAACATTGCTATTTAAACACTTTCATTTAGGAGAATAATAGAGTGTGCCCATGTGATTTTTTTCCTTTGGAGTGTTTTGGTCCTTTTATGAGTGGAATGAATTTTGTAAAATTATATACATCAGTGTAACATAAATATCAGAGTTGGAAAAAAATATATAACTTACATCTAATCAGTAGGTTTCAAACTTCATTCTGTGAAAATACTGGTTGTTATAGGTTAACTGGAAGGCTCATTTCCCTACCTTAACGGCCAAGTGTTAATGTCACATGGTGGTTTAATTTGTGCAATATTGTCAGCTTATCCTTCTCATGTGGTAATTAATGAAAATAAAACTCTATCTCCAAGAGATTCCTGGGGAGAGCAGTGTTTTCAATAGTGCAGCTTTTGCTTCAATAGCTTTTTGTACTTGCCAAAAGATGACATCAAATATTAATTGCTGAGTTTACAGCCTCATAATTGGCAATCAGTCTTCTGTAAGCATCAGGTTTTCACGTGGCTCGTGCATTCATGGTAGCCAGCAAATATTTGTTTAATGAAGAGGGATTAGAGGCAATAGGAATTTTTTTCTGGCCTTATTCAAACTGTTCTTCTGAGTGCTGTCTCAGAAAACTACTGCAACTGTTATGCCACCAGGCGTATAATATCTTGGAAGTTATTCCTTTTATGGATCTCTAATTTTACAAAAGTTGTAAAAATGATTCATCAATAGTTGCTCTAGAAACAACCTGCCGCTAAGTCAAGTGATTTTAAAATCAGGTGCATAGAGACTATATTAAATTTTATCAAAAAGAGATGAACACATCCACAATGAGGCTTAGTTATGTTCTCATTTTAGCTTTCTGTAGTTAAATGATTTAAATTAGGTGTGTGTTGGAGGGATGGAGAAGAGGAAGGGAAATAGGCAGTTTGCAAATGGTGAAGTCCTCCTCTTCCATTAACAACAGTCAAGAGAGTGCAGTTATGGTTGGACTCTGACAAAGAGGGCTGTTATCTGTATAGGTGAGAGTTGATTTTTATTTACTTGGAGTCAATGCTTAATAAAAAAAACCTTCTGTATTCCCTGATAAACTGATCTAGCATAAACCTTTTTGCATTAGGAAGATAATTGTAACTTGGAAAAAAATCAATAATTACATTGCTCAGGGTCACTCAACTAACAATTGTCACTCAACACACTCAACTAGCAATTGATTATTAGACTAAAATATTACTATGTTTGAAGATTAAATTGCATAAAATCATTTAACCTAAGCAGAATATTACAGAATGGTCCTTTGGTGATCTTTCAGCTTTGTCTGTAGTATACAGTGTCCCTTGTGTTGCTGTGAACTCCGGTAGATCAGTGTAATTTTATGATGTTGAAGTGTAAACACAAATGCTCAAGTTATCAACACATTGGGTACCTCTGCAGCTCAGGCTTAACACTGGTTCGTCATATAGGAAGTAAGAGGTAGCTGAATAGCTGTGCCTAAAAACAGCAATTTCATGGGGACTAAACTCTACCTTCAGCAGCCCTCTCCTGGGTTATTTTGTGCCTTTCTGTCACAGAGAAAAACTGATAAGTTCTTTCTCTACTGCCATGTGCCTATTTTGTACATACAATAACTCAATCATTTTGAGACATCTTTTGTTTCATGGTAGTGTAGCAGAAATATCTAAGAGTTGGGCAAAAAGCAAACAAAATGCTGTTGTCGAAACAGAAGACAAAACTCTGGGATACTGTAGGTTTGGAAGAGAGACACCGGTAATTAGCTGATAAAGAGGCATAGGCAATAGCTAAGAAAAAATGTTGACCTCAGTATTGATGAAAACGAGCAAATAATAAACCCAGAGGAGATCTTTGATCTTGTCTACTGACTTTGCCAGGGTAACTCCAGTGCTGCAAGGAAAGCACAGCTCTGAAAAACACCATTTGTTTTTCAGAAGATTGCCCTCTGCCCCCACAGTGGCAGAAGACTGCAAGATGGCTTCAACATGGAAAGAAATACCAGTTGTTTTTCAGCATCCTAGATCCAGATTGCACTGGATAATCACCTCAAAATAGCCCATTTCAAAGAAATAAAATGGTTACTATTTAAGGTAATTCAAATATTAATCAATAATTACATTCAACTAAATTAAATGATTGCTTAAAATCATTACTATTTAAGATAATTATAGTATCTACTTATTGCTATTATGTTAGATAACTACTCAGGCATACTATTATTCCTCTCAATTATTAATAAAAATGATGTTTGTTAATGTAATCTAGAAGGAGACTTTTCAGGAAGACTTTGTGCAGGCTAAGGAAAAATAGTTATTGATGTTTGACGCTAGTATTTTTGCAGGGCTGCAGTTGGAATCAAAGATTTCAGAAGTGAGAGTACTTTCCTCTTGGGGAAAAAAAAAGAAAACAAGAAAAAAGATGCATAATGACAGAAATACGAGATTTTGGTTTTGTGTGGCTTTGTAAACAGTCAAGGCCAAATTTTTCCCTACTCTGATTCCATGGTGTAGAGGAAGCACCTTCCGAGCTCCTGCCATGCAATGGAGCGCAGAGATTGTGCATATCAAGCATCCAATAAGCACTACAGCACGTGTGTTATCATGAAAGAGTTGGAATATCAGCGTTTCTGAAATAGCCCCGTTTGTGGAAGGGTATCCACCAGCCATGAGAGGGCATCCAAATTCATTTTTGTTTCAGACCGATTTGCTACCATCTTCCCAATTATGAATCTCACATTAACCCTATATACAGGCTGCGTAAAGTGCACTTGCCAGGGCTCAGGTTCACCACGAGATTGATTTAGTGATTTGTAGTTAGTTCACTCCAGCATGCGTGCAGTTCTTAATCGGCTCCGCTTACCCTGTGCGACAAGACTCTCTTTGNAATATCAGCATTTCTGAAATAGCCCTGTTTGTGGAGGAAGGGTATCCACCAGCCATGAGGGGGCATCCAAATTCATTTTTATTTCAGACCAATTTGCTACCATCTTCCCAATTATGAATCTCACATAAACCCTATATACAGGCTGTGTAAAGTGCACTTGCCAGGGCTCAGGTTCACCACGAGATTGATTTAGTGATTTGTAGTTAGTTCACTCCAGCATGGGTGCAGTTCTTAATCGGCTCCGCTTACCCTGTGCGACAAGACTCTCTTTGCCTTGCAAAAGCCCTTCCATCAGGGAAGGCAGAATACAAGAGAAAAAACTTGAAACTTCTCCCTGAATAAATAATGAATTAATAATAAATTAGAATTAATAAACCACGGTGATTCCAGTATAAATAGATTGCTTAGAGATGTAGTATTTCTGCTGTATTTCTCCAGCCCAATTTCTCTCCTGAAAGGGTTGGATGTGCTCAGAAATGCAGGCCCTGACCGTGGGAGCTGGGTGAGCATCTAGCAGTATGCCAAAAAGAGAGAAAGGAAGAGAGAGAACTCTGTGAGATGTCATCTTTGATTTCTTTCATTTCTTTCTTTCATGCCAATGTTGTTGATCTGCACAAACACAAAGAGCACAGTTCTGCATTTCCCTGGTTACTCGTTTTGGAAATGCTATGAAAATGAGTGGGAATTTCACATATCAAACTTTGCAAAATCAAATCCAAAGTAAGTTGCTTGTTCAGCATTTTCTTATAGCACTAGCCTGGTGGACAGAAATATATTTGAAGTTTTTTGCTCTTACTTGTTTCAGGTTACTCTTAATATACTGCATACCTAGAGCGGCAGAAAGCTGTTTAACTGCAGTACCTTGCAAAATGTTTGCCCAGAGATGGTTGCAGAAAACTGAGAGGTGAGTTACAGGAAACACATTAACAAGCATTTGAGACACGGGGGGACCCATTAAGCAAATAGATTTACCTCTGCTATTTTAGATTCACAGAAGATGGCAGCCAGAATATTAGTGTCTTGAGCCTTTTCAACCTGGAGTGCATCTGCAGTCTGCAGCTTTCCTGGTTGGAATGGGGCTTCTTTGATAAGCCAGAACTTTTTTGGGAAAGAGTGTGGCACTGATACTTTGAAGAAATTGCCCTTGGGATAATCTTGGTCACAGGGAGCTCTAAGGATGTGGATATGTTTATCTGGATAGCTGCCATGACAGCGAAAGACAACTCCTTGAATAAGGAAAGGCTACAGAATTACTCTTCCTAGGCCAGCAATTACTGTCTACATCAATAGGTGGTGCGCTGTGCTTGAGGAAACAGGGTAGAACTGCTGTTTCTGTTCCGCTAATGATCTTAAAAACATGCATTTGGGAAAACTTGTTTCCTTTCACCCAAATAGTCAATTTCTGTAGCTCGAAATCTCCCAGAACGTAAAATTTATACATGTTTCTAAACTGCTATCGACGCTGAAATAATTATTGGATTATATATATTTCAAACTCTTGCACTCAAAAGGATACTAAGTGTTGTATTTCTTCTGATGCTTTGAGTTAAGGAGTACTGTCATTTTATGAGTAGCTGGAGAGTATGCTTAAGCCTGGGATCATGTTAAGGTGGCTTTCCTCATGCAGTGCAGCTGCTGAACTTGTGTGAATGAACAGTGACTACCTGTCTTTCTGCAACACCTTTGTAGGTTTTGAAATTTCTTTTTTATTTTCCCCCCCTCCACATTACCTGAACTTGCATCAGCATCTTCACTTTTCACCTGTTCATGCCATGCTCGTGTAAAGGCACGTATTTTGGAGAGCCTGCTGAAATGGGAAACCGCCTGGCTCTGGACCCATAGGAGTGAGCTCTGCTCAAGCGAAGCAAGGGAAGGGGAGACTGGTTTCATCCCACCTTGGCATCTGCTGTTCTGATTCCAGTCTAACCAGAGGATTCCTCTGTCCTCCTTGTTGGGAATGGGGTTATGCTAAGAAAGCTTCTGGAAATACATGCTTTTAAAAGTGGCAGTCAGTGTCCGGTTGTGTTGTCCACGACAACTAGCAAAATCCGGGTGGAAAGACTAATATGCAATAGGCCCAGTTCATTCACACAGAGGAGGTTTAAACAGTTCTGAAGATTTTTTAGCAGCTGTTGCACATGGGATAGGGATTATTTGCAGGCGTGTCCGGTGTAGACACAGTTCAGCTTCAGGCTTCCAGTTTAGATACAGTTTGCCTCACAGGAGCCTTGCATTCCCGCTGCTCATTTCCTGGTGAAGCAAGGTATGATGAGCTGATAAACAGGACACATTTACTGAGCACATGGTGGGTGATACAGCTCACAGTGGATGAGAAAGGGAAAAGGCTGGTCTGAATCCTTGTGTATTTTCATTTGCGCAGTTGTGGCTCAGCTGAGCACTGTGTGCGTTTCCAGCTCCGGTTCCTACAAGTTGCTTTCCTCCCACGTTCCCTTGTTGCTCTGAAAGCCTGCTTGTTTATTTGAACCCTGCTGTTTCATCTAATTTAAACTAACAGAGGTCTGTCCAGTTGCACTGCTGCTGATGCATACCAGCTCACAGACAGTTACATTTACCGGGGATAATCCTGACGGAGAGGCAGGAACTCCTCAGGATGTTAAGTTCACTTAATCAGAAATCTGTTCAACCTCTCACATACCCGACGCTGGACACTATGAACACTTCCCGAGTTGCGTGCAATTTGTTTTCATTTCATTTTATTTTGTATATTTTATTTTCAGCTACCTCCTTAAGAGGTAAGACAATTTCTTCAGGATGGTGTATAACATAAATGAAATACTTGATTTTGCAGTATGATTTCCTGAGCACAAAACCTTCAATCTTATAGATACTAACGTGGGTTGTGAAGTGGGTGATTTGTATTATTTCCTGACTTGATTTCAAAGTCAGACCACTTTTGTAGCTCAGATGCAAAATCACGGAATAAAGTTTTAATTTGGAGGTTAGCAAAGAACTGATAAAACGAAAGTGTTCTCTGCCTAGCAGAGAATGTGGTGTGATAGATGGAGAAATCAAATGGTGACAGGAGAGAGCACTGTAGTTTCCCTTCAAAACCCCAACTTTAACTGTTTTTTTCTTCTTCCCTCAACAGTACTCAGCAACAATAGAGCTCTTAATCCTAGCAATAACCTTTGCCTGCTTCCTAGAAAATTACATGGACCAAGAGAAGTTCTTCTCCCTTTTCAGTCCTTGTAGAACTTCCTGGCTTCTAGTTAACTGTGTCAACAAAGAAACTCTTACAGTTTTAAAACATCTGAAACATAAAACTTTTTTTTTTACAATGATGTCAACTAATATGCTGAAATATGAAAATATTATGATCAAAATATTAACATTTTAAAAAATATTCAATGAATAGAGACAGGTATTTATATGAAACTCATTTAAGAGGGAATGGGCTATATTTCATCATGCCAATTCCTGTTTAATTAATTCAGCTCACAGCTGTAGGCATAAAATAACTACATAAAAGGTGATGTTTTGATATATGCTCTTTTTTCCTTAGCTCACTCTGAGCAAGAATGGAAAATTTTCTTTAGAAAGTTTTTAGGGCTTATTCTTCTTTTCATGGGACTGCCAGCAGCTGAGAGGCCTTCCAGCCTTTGGGGCAGTGCTTTCCTCAGGTTCCAGGGGGCTCCATCCGGACGTCTTTGTGCTTCCCTCCGTGGGCTCCTGTAACATCTACCTTCCGTTTCCCCTTATTTCCTCTTGCTGTTGTTGTGTTCCCTAGTTTTCTCACCACTGCCTCCCAAACCCCTTCCCCATTCCCCATACCACTGTTGGAACAGACGGGGTTGGACTAGGTGACCTCTAGAGGTCCCTTCCAACCTTAAGCATTCTATGATTCCATGAACGGCAGTTCATCTCGAGGCTTTCAGGAAAGCACTCAGGAACATCTTGAAAGGCCTGAGCTAGGCACAGTTTGGGTTCTCATGGTGCTTTTTACAGTTGTTCCCAAAGGTTAGAAAGAGCAGTGTGTTTTGCGTCGCACACAGAACTGACTGAAGTGTAAGGGCCTAGCAAAGCCCGGTTTTCTTGGCAGGACAACTGAATTTAGAGATTCCTTGCACTGACTTTCGCAGGTAACTTCCAAAGCAGAGGCACAGTCCTGGTGGCTGTAATGTGAGCATTAGCCAGCACACCTCTCAGCACTGAGGAACTGGTGCCTTCTCCCTTTAAGTTCTCCATAGCAGTCTAATTTCCCTGCAACTTCAAGTGAGATATTCCCTGTTTTGGCCAAAATTCCTGATTGGCATATGGGAAACAACGGATAAATTATGTCTGTTATTGAAATTCTTATTCTGTAAGTCATAGTGTGACTTTCTTGCAACCTTTTCAAAGGTGATGCTGAAACAGAGAGTCACTTAGTCAATCAATCACGGCCATAAAACAGTTTTATGCGGTCTTGGGGTGCTTTAAGTAGGTGTTTCACAACGGGCTAAGACTGAGTTGTAATAAAGCAGATGTAGGATAAATTGTGTTCAGAAACATAATAGTCAATTTTATCACTTTTAAAATTGCCAAAGGAGTTTAAAGCAGTTGTTTGCATGTGTGGGATGTTAAAAGAATTCAGAACAGCAATGCACAGACCTGAATACATCCAAGAAAGTGCAGTGCTGTTATAACTTGCCCTGTTTTAGTTTTTAGGGACTAGATAGTTGATATAAATACTGGGTATGAATATCTATCAATCACTGTAACTAAGCAAGTAACTTTACTCATTCAGTAGTCTCTTTTGGAACACTGGACATGCTTTATTTTATTTTTTTCCACAATTTATTTAAGCATCTCACATATACAAAATACATTTTATTTCTTGTTTTTGAGGAATGGCAATTCTTTTTTTTTTCTTTTTCTAACCCATTGTAGAGGATGAAAATGAGACTTAAAGCAGGAACACCTGACTTTGAAGGAAGAGGACAAAGATGAGAAGTGATCCACATGCTTAAGCTGGGGATGAGACAGGACATTCTAAGTTTTGAAACAGATTTCAAAGATACAAAGAAGTTGTATAGTAACTGCTGCTAGCACCATCAAAGTTCAAGTATTGGAAAGATAATCTGTAATAGTGAAATTAGCACCACTGTATTATAAGTGAAACTGACAGTACTTCAGATCAAATGAAGAAGTACATGCAAAGGATGTGGATCACACTTGGTTTAGTGCATGAGGTAGTTTAAACCTTTGGAAGCTGTGGTTTTAAACTTCCTCTGTTGGAGATATTCAAAGGCCACAAGTGGTGCAAACTTTCATGATTTTTTTATTTTGTTTTTTTTTCTTTACAAAGGTTGACATTTCCCAAAGCAAGGTGTTAAATCTTGAGAGACTTCCAAGTCCTTTTGGGGCTGCGTTAAATTTCATTGCACAATACTCCAATCAACTCTTCTCCTTCTCTTTCGCCCAGAGTTTAAGCAAGTAGATGAACAGAAGAAGTGGAAGGAGTCAGCTTTCATTACAAAAGGAAATGACAAAGAGAATAATTTTGAGGGGGCTTTAAGTTAGTTTTAGTTCATTTATTTGAAACAGACTGGGCCAATGTCCACACTGAATTCTTGGTCAGCTCCACCAATGTCCAAAGGTGCAATGTCAAGGATGGGCAAGCGAGATGGCTTATTTGTTCTGTATTCAATGACTGTTTTGCCCCATGCATTGTTCTTTTTCTGCAAAAGAAAATTCATTACATTTGTTATTGCACAGTGCAACTCATAGCATTGAGAATTGTTTCAGATAATTGGATAACTTCTGAAAGAAGTTCATATTAATTTTACTGCTATTAGCAATGCCTAAATACCCATGCCTAAATATTTAAATCTCAGACACAAAGAAAACATTTACTTTAATCTTCTGAAATAATGCTTTATGCTCTGCATTAGCGACTATTATACATATTGCTATTACATCCTCAGAAAGCCTGAGTTGTTAAGGATTTAAGGATCCTGCCTTTTCAACATCTTTTATCCTGCTTTCCCCTCATTCTTCAGCTATATAGAATTTGAGTTTGTTCCCTCTATTTTTTTGCCACACTGCCTGCTGTAAGTTGGATTTATTTGTACTCCAGTCCTTGCACATTCATTAAAAAGCTAATAGAGTCGTTTCCACAAGCTATGGGTAAAATTTTGCTGGAGAGACTGATTATTTAGTTCTGTATCAAAGTGCAACTCCATCACGGTGTCTGTGCTTTGTGCTACTTACAGAGCAGCCATCCTCAAGAACACTGAAGGTGAATCTGCTGTTGCCCTCAGCTCGTAGTTCAACATCGTTGGATCCCTGCAGTATAACAGCCTTCTTCAGGTTTCCAGTTTCCTCATCCATGTAGGCAATGCTGTTCTTGCAGTGGTAGGTGATGTTCTGGGAGGCATGGTTGGCCAGCAGACGCATGAAGGCAAGTTGGGTGGCCATATCCTTTGAGGTCACTCCATCATTGTTGTATTCAAACTGAAAAACAGAAAGGAACCCCGTCAGGTGTGTATACGAGGGATGGCAAATGTTTGTAATGGAAATATGAGGTATGTGCTCTAGAAACATAAAAAACAAGACAAAACTAAAACAACAACAATAAAGCAAACACAGAAATCTGGGCATAATTGTCGATTGTGACTGAAGACCTAAAGAGCATCCAATGAAACTATGGAAAGTGGTGATTCTTTTCATAGAGAGTGGCATAAGCTTTGAGTCTGTTATGTTTTTGTAATACAAGTATCTTTCTGGAAACAAAAGTAACTCAATTTTAAAAAATGTAAAGATGTTTTGTTCACTGTTTCAGATAGTTCCTGGACTGTTTTTAAACTGATGAACCACACTCCAGTCCAGGCTTCCCCTTAGCCATTCATCATGGCCATAAAAAGTTAGAACAATGCTGAATGCTGAGAAATCTTTTTAGGAAATCGTGATCCAAGTCAGAACTGAGACTGTATTCTCTCAAGGTAAAAGGTAGTTTCCCTCTTTAAATTTCTTCCCTAAGAGTGAGTATCAATCTTGTGTACATGTGTTAAGGGTCAGCGGGCAAGGCATTCTTTAGACAGCACTGCAGGAAATCAATCATCCTTTAGTACATCACTTACCTGACTGCCACCATTGATTGTTTCACCAAACCAGACGTGCTTCTTGTCCTTGGGATTCTTGTTGACATACCAGTTCTTAGCGGGAATACTTTCAGGGTTAGCATGGATGCAAGTCTCACCAGTAGAAAAGTCACAGTATGCTCTAATGGCATCTGCAGAGCAGCCCTGGTTAGGATCAATCCAGTAGAAACCTGCCATGGAGGAAAGAAACACGACCAATCATTCATTCAGTCTCATATTTGCATTCATTTTATATTTAGCAGCTTGATATAGGAACTCAGAGGTCATAAATATCAGAAAAAGGTACAATATTAAGTTGATAATTTTCCCAAAGATGTATTTTTGATTATTAATGTGTAACAAATATTTGAGAGCTAAGCTTAAATATTACTGCATTATTTTGAAAAATTATTGCAATATGCACAACAATAGATAAGAACAGCTTTTCAGAATGCCCTTGTATGCATGTACTTTCAGTGGAGCCAGACAGAACTTCTTCTTCATTAATTTAGCATTTTCACTGGTTGGCCAATGATACATCAAAGTAAGTTAATAAACTGAAAGTACTTGAACTGGAAGGGCAAAATATGGGGCGCCAACATACCGCTGCTCCATTCGGGATGGCTAAGTCTGAGGTCACGGCATGTGCGAGCTGGGTTCTTCTTGGAGCCCTCAGGAGTCAGGAGGGTCTCAATTTGGTTGTTCAGTGTTTTCAGAGTGGCATCAACTTCATAATCCTTGGGTCTGAGAGAAGGCTGATCAGCGCGGAAATATTCTGCATCGTAACCAACTTCGTATCCACCACCGTTGGGACCAGGAGGACCAGGGGGACCAGGAGGACCAGGGGGACCCTAAAGTTGTTCAGAAGCAAAAAAGAAACATCCTGTTGTAAATATGGTTATCATCTCAGTTAACATCATCTACAAATGCATAGTCTTGCTGAACTCCTAGCACCCTCAGCTCTGAACCTGGGCGGCACACATGGACCTGACACGGGGTCACTGCTTTGCAGTACAACAGTAGAAGATGCACAGGACAGGACTATCATTTTGTGTGTGCCGACTGGCCAGAAGAAATAAACAAGAATTTTAGGTTTTGATCCCCTAGGACCTAAATACTTTAACTATAAATATACATTAAAAGTAGATATAATAATTATGCTTAATGTTAAATAACAGACTTTTTTTTGTATGTGTGTTTTTTTTAAAATAAGGACATGTCTTTACTTAATTACTAAGGTCTTGAAGCAGCTTTTTTCTCTCCTTGACCTAGCTGTGTTTCATCAAAGAGAGTGATACTCACAGCAGGGCCTTGGCTACCGTGAGAGCCACGTACACCAGCAGGGCCAATAGGTCCAGGGAGACCATTGCGACCATCTTTGCCAGGAGGACCAGAAGGACCGGGTGGACCCTAAAAGGAAACTTGAACAGCTTAATGATAGTAGAGAACACTGCAAATGGGCATTTACATAAATACATATTCCACAATAAAAATGAGAGGGGGTTATTTGAATATGCTTTTAAATTCACATACTCTTGGGCCAGCAGGACCATTGTTACCAGGAGGACCTTGATCACCATGTTGGCCCTGTTGGGAAAAAAACACATATACAGCCATCAAAAAACAAAACAAAAAACAATGCTACACATTTCTTTCAGCATGATTCAAGAAGTGGCTACAGGCAAGTGTATTTGAGAAGGGAATCTGGGATTAGGCTTGTTTGTTAGTGGAAATGGGATTTAAAAAGTCTGTTTTGGGGTGCATATAGAGAGAGTGTAAAGAGATACCTAATGGATTAACCTATAATGTCTCTCCAAATTTTCAGTGAAGGCTCTAAAGCAAGAATCAGAATTCCTAAAGGGAATATCAGAAATTAAAGGGAAGAAAATCAGCAAATGACTTCTGCTTCTCTGTAATAAAAACCCTACAGTGTTCTACCTAAAATAAGCAATAGTATGTAAGAAAGGTAGAACTTTGAATGCTGTGCTGACCAAATGATATGCAGTTACAGGGCATGCAAAGGTACTGGCACACTTCTAAAGCTGGCTATCAACAGCAAGTTCAACTTGTCATTTTTTGTGGAGAATGCTTAGTATTAAAAGAGGATCTGATTGCCTTCAAAAGATGATGCAAATAAAAGTTAGTTATATCATTCTGAAGGGCAATGCATATGTATCTCCACACTAGGGTGACCTTATTTGTTTGTTTTGTTCATTATACTCAAAATCCTGAAAGTTACTTACAGCGAGACCAGGAAGACCCTGCAATCCATTGTGCCCCTTCAAGCCAGGCAGACCTCTATGTCCCTTATCTCCAGGCTCACCCTTCTCACCACGTGGACCTTGAGGGCCCTAGGAAAGGAATATAGGTGTTAGCAGAATAAAATAGAAAGCTTCAAATAGATATTACTATTAAGAAAAGAATTAGGCACAAGTATTCTACATAAGGCAAAAAGTTGCTCCTGATATGTGCATATATGTTCCTTCAACCCACATGGGAAAAGTCTATTCCGAAAAGCTTCTGGATTGGTCCCATGAGAAGAATCCTGATTCAGATTCTAGATCTATAAATATTTAAAAACCCTTAAGTACTACCTTTTCTTGAGCTCCTATCTTGAGCATGGTTGTG
The DNA here is from genome assembly GCA_013389825.1 of Crypturellus undulatus. Lineage (NCBI taxonomy): Eukaryota > Metazoa > Chordata > Aves > Tinamiformes > Tinamidae > Crypturellus > Crypturellus undulatus. The sequence goes on from VWPW01032551.1 coordinate 314,694, forward strand.
GACCCTAAGTAATAAAGGCTGTGTTCTCCTAATGGATCAATGGGGTAAGGTATTGACAAATCAGACTTACAGCAAGACCTCTTGGACCAAAAGCACCAGCAGGACCGACAGAACCAACAGGACCCTGAAACAGGAAGAGAGAAATGCAGGTCATTGCTGTATCACATACATGAAATGTCCCATGTCTAACACCTCTGCAGAAGGCAAAACAATTATCCACACAGTACAGGGGGTTGACTTATAATGTATATATGATAGGAAAGTTTTTTCTTAGGCTATGCAAAAAATAAGATCTCACGAACTTACAGGATCACCACGGTTTCCAGGCTTTCCAGAAGGACCAACTTGACCATGAGGACCAGGAGCACCCAGAGCACCACTGGGACCAGGGCTACCAGGAGCACCACGCTCACCCTAGGAGCAAACAAAAGCAAGAGAGACGGTGTGTTCCTACTGACTTACACAGACTGGAATAGTTCTCCCATGAGCATGCAATAAGGAAAAGAGCAAGTTACCTTGAAGCCAGGAGCACCATCCCGGCCTGGAGGACCATCATTTCCAGGATTGCCCTGTTAAAATATCATTAGAATATTAAATTCCAACACCTTTACCCTCATTGATCTGCATGGCTCACAGTATACCTAACAACTGCTACACAAGCCTGACTTTGATTCGTTATGTTTTAGCCTACAAACATACTTTATAGTTTATGGTCAAAGAATGTGTGCTGAGAAATACTACGCAGCTCACGTGCAATGCCAATGTAGCAGTGCTCTGCTAGGACTCCAAGACATGCTGTGCTACACGAGTTCACGTGCTCCATATGTCTTTTGAGAGGCTCTAAGTTAAAAAGACAGCTTTGTCTTTATTATTACTATCTATTATTACTCTCCAGTGAAAATGAGTGCAATTTTTATACTTCACTGAAACAGATGCATATTGTATTTAATATGACATTAAAAAAATGCTGAAACCTGGCTCCCTAATTAAGTAGAAAGTGACTTTAGGACAATTTCAGTCACCATTTCTGCCTTGAAGAATTTGTCACCTAGCAGGGCAGAATTTGGTTTCTGGTGATCAGCTCTACTGTTCTGCTTTAGACTCTGCAAATCTAGAATCTGTGTTAGTATCCTGTTCTAATCTTCTCTAATGGCAACAGAGGTACAAGTTTGCTAGCAGAAAAGATTGCCCGCAGTTGCATCTAGCCTTTCTGTGTATTTATCTTTGGTTTAGAACAAAAGCAAAGCAATCCTGAAGAGAAAATAAAACATAGCTTACATCACGACCAGCTTCACCAGGAGCGCCATTTGGACCAGGAGAACCCACGGGACCAGAGGGACCACGAGCACCAGGAGGGCCAGAAACACCCAGGGGACCAGGTTCACCCTAATACATGGACAGTGGTAACAAAATGTGACATATAATACAACATAAATCCAGCTTACAGAATCTTTTGGCCTATACACAAGAGAAACATTTCTCTGCAGTCAGTTCTGGGAGTGAAATAGAAGAGAACAAGAAAAAACATATCTAACTATAGAAAACAGTAATCTTAACTAAGTTTTCTATCTCTTCCATACTATATGAAAACTAAAAATCTGGTGCCATTCAAAGTTCATATGGCTTGCATGGTGCTAAGTTTTAGAATAGTTGAAGATCAGGGCTCAGAAAGGCATGCCCAGAGACTAGGTTCAGATACAAGTCTTGTTTGTCTGCACAAGCAATAACTTCTTCACTGCTCTGTTACACTCATATAACTAACCTTTTTCTGCACCAGAGATGGAGACAGCAGAATCTAAGTCTCATGTTCCTTAGCTCAGCTTTTTCCTTTACACAGGTCTCTCTAAAGAAGATAACCAATGTTATATACTCACTGTTGCTCCAGCGATGCCTGGAAGACCACGTTCTCCCCGAGAGCCAGGCAGACCAAGGATACCAGGAGCACCAAGAATACCCTGAGGACCTGGGGTACCAGGAGGACCCTATGACATAACGACAAAACTCTTTACTATACAGACAAGTCATTTATGGCATATTTGTCATTTGCTCTGCTCTGTAGCAGAACCAAATGCATTTCATGGATTGTACTGTCTGTGAGTTCCAGTTCTCACATGCAGAAATTTGAAATTTCATATGACTTAATTACAAACACCTAAGCTGAAAATCTGTAAGTAGGTAATGCTGGTTGCATTCCCTGTCCATTTTTTTTGTTTTCAGTGAAAAATACTGTTTGTGAAAAAAAATGTATGCTTTCCCTTAATTTATAGCAAAGATCTCTTAACGTATCATTCTTTTTCAATGACAGGGTGATGCATGAAAACTACAGTATTCAGTTCAGAGAAGGTGCCTATTTGAGGGGATTCTATAGTGCAGAAGTGAATTCTATAGTGTATTCTGGGATAGCCTTAGAAGATATCTAAGTGATATCTGACATTTAAAAAAAAAACTCTCAGAGTCCTTTGCTGACACTATGAAAGGGAGATCCAGTTTAGTTAAGGAAGAGCTTCTCAGTTTCTCTGAAATTTGAGCATGCATGCTACTAAACTTGGCATAACTGATCTACTTGACAGATTACCCTAAACTAACCAATTTACAATTGGGCTTACTAATTCGGTTGTGTTTTATTCAGCCCATTGAAATTAGAAAATGTATTGCTTTATACTCAAAGGGCAAGTGTTCGAATGTCTCCTAGAGACTGAGGATTTCATTCTTAGCTGCAGTTCCTGCAGATCAGAGAATTGCTGCAAAATTCCACTGAGAAACACACAACTGCTAATGCACACAAGTGCTTACTTGCACAATACTGAAATGTGTCTGACTGCAAAGAAGCCAATAATTCTGGATGTACCAGTTTAAAGGCTCTTATAATTTACTTATTTGTATAATTCTAAGCCACTCTGGGTCTTTAATGACTCTAATATGATTCCCCCAGACTAGAGATTCTGATGCAGAAATGACTTGGAGAAACTTCACAAGTTTCTCCATTTTCCTCTCATGATGCTTAATCACAACACAGCCACCTGTCTCCCTTCCTCAGCCTGGAGTGCCCACTGCTCCTGCTGCCAGCCTTGTTGCTTTCACTTGGATTCCTTGTACAAAGCAGAGCTTCAGCATAAGAGAAAAAGTGACCAGGCTCTCTTTTTATGAGCTCTTTGCCAAACATGTATAAACAATTTCGAGTACAGGTCTGCTCTTAAGTGCTTTGCTAAATCTGAGGATAAAAGAGCAAAGAGCAAAGCCCTTTAGAAACAGGAGAAGTGTTCTAGAAGCTGTAACATTTACATGAACAACCCATGCTTTTATAATGAGAAGAGACACTGAGTAACTTACAGCAGCACCAGCCTCTCCAGATGGACCTTTCTCACCAGCAAAACCAGGTGGGCCAGCAATACCTTGTTCACCAGTACGGCCAACGGGACCAACGTCACCACGGAGGCCTCTAGCACCGTCTTTGCCAGCAGGGCCAGGAGGACCAGGGGGACCAGTGATACCCTAGGATTGAATATAAATGCAGTGTCATTACAACACAGATCCACTATTTCATGGAAGAGAGGTAAGCTTCCTGTTTTGTCCATGGACAAAAATGGCACTTTGCAATACAAATACAGAAGTTTCTATAGAAATATATTTATAGAAATATAGAAGTTTCTATATTTTTTTTCTGTCATTTCAGACATTTCTACCAGCAATCTCTATTGCTTTTATTAGTAATGGATATCTATTATCAGTGCAAGTAAAAGCAGCAAACTTTGGCATAAAAATATCATTTTGGCTCTGGACCCATTAGCATCAATTATAAAGTCAATGAGGAAAAAACTTTTCCTGCTCAGCAGGATTATTTTGATTTGTTTTGTTTATTAGAAGATATTGGTATTTGCAATATATTTAAATGTAGGACATCTAAGAAAAGTGGTGTTTTTCCTAAATGATGTAAATATCTTTTGAAAAATAATTCAGCCTTACACAAGTCATTAAACTATAAACTCAATTTGAAATGAGAGTCTTTGAATGATAAATAAAGAAACGGGGGCTCATGTTCTTGAATGTGATGAGAGGTAGCCCTACTTGAGAGAGGGACTGAAACTGCAGATATGTTTGAAAGTATAAGCCCAAAAGAACTTTGACATCCTCTGTCAAATGGCTCATAGTCTTATTCTACTCAAAATTAATGGCTACCCACTTATTGAGGGTGAAAAGGCCAAAGGAAATCCAGATTTTTCTAAATGTCTGGACACTTCAAGACACAGAGAGAAGCTTGATGGGAGCGTAAAAACACAACCCAAATCTCATGCTATGAGAGTTTAATTATTAAGAGACTTTTTCTTATATCCCCCATCCTATAAAGGTTTGAAATGATTCTAGTACATTCAGAACTAGGGTCCATGTAAAAAGATGAGGGCTGTCCCTAAGCAATGTAATTTCTGACCTGTCTCCCAATGAAATTCCTTCATCAGTTACTTACAGCAGGGCCAGGAGGACCAACCCGTCCAGCAGCACCAGGGAAACCAGTCATGCCCTACAAATGAAAGTCAAAATGAAAATCCAGTGTAAAGGAAAGAGTGACTTTATGTAAAGCAGCAATGTCAATGCCAAAAGCCTAAAGACTTACGGGAGGACCAGCATCACCACGAGGACCAGCAGGACCAGCAGCACCAGCGGGACCCTGTGTGGGAAAGGTGGAAAGAGACATGATAAACGAAGCAAAGAACATGAAACAATGTTCACTGTTTAGAGAAAGGGTCCAGCTTCCATTTTGTGAAAGAGAAGGGCTACTTTGTTATTGATTTAATTGGGGAGAGGAACCCAATTCTGATACTAGCACTAGTAAATTGTTATGGACACTTTGAATACAGGCTGAGAAGAGTCGCATAATGTATCCATGATTCAAATTAATTGGCCTTGCATATGGTGCAGCATCTTAAGCAAAATCAAGAGTCAAAACATGAAAGGCTCGGTAATTTAGAGAAGAGCAAGTCTTCTGCACTCTATGGTTATTGCAACCAAATAGTGCCAAGGCCTAATACTGCTCTGCTAAAATCACTCAGTATAATCCCTAAGATGTGTTATTCTGCAATGCTTCACAGTAGCTGGAATACTAGGGCATTCCTTTCTGCATCACTTAACTGGTTTCCCTATAAGGGGCTGCATGCACCTATATTTACTAAGGCATTAAGACATGAAAAGCCTGTGTGCAAGTGGGTGCATAGACAAATTTGCATCTATTGGTTCTGGAAGACTGCATCTGAAAGTCCATCTGTGACAGCACATTCTGTTTAAAAGGAAGATATTAGTGTCCTCAGGTCAGGAACTTACTCACAAACATGCCCTGAATAGTCCAAGATAGCCTGACCTTGCTGATACTCAAAGCAAGTTGAAGAATACTTATTTTTAAATCTTCATTTCAGTTCCAGACTCGTGATCTGAGCCTATATAAATAGACTGACAAAGTCTATATAATGTGTGAAATTCAGTATGATAACTTTCCTCACAGCCAACTTTGAAGTCTTGTTTTCTTTCTAATTACCTTTTCAAAATTCATGGCCTTCAGGCATGAACACTGCATACTGCTTGCACAGCACAGGTAAGAACCACATATTTTAAAGACAGACACAGCTCACTTACGGGTGGTCCAGAGGCACCAATTGGGCCAATAGCACCTGTTGGTCCAGTTTCACCCTTAGGTCCTTTAGGCCCACGCTCGCCTTTAGCACCAGGCTGACCAGCTGCACCCTAAGGGCAGAAAAAAAACAAATGGGACTAAGGGTTGGAAAAACATGTAGAAGAAATAAATGAATGCTGCAGCATGAAGAAGAGGAAAATGTAGATGCTGATACTCACAGGAGGTCCGGCAAATCCACTAGGACCTACGGGACCGGTCTCACCACGTTCACCCTAAAGACAAAGAGGAGAAAAGTTGTTAGGACTGACTTGAACGGAGTGTTTTACTGAAGGCAGCATCTTCAACACAGGCCTAGTTTTGAAACTGCTACTTACAGGAATACCACGGGCACCAGCAGGGCCAGCAGGACCAGCGGGACCTCCTTCACCCTAAAACAGACATCAAAAATAATTTTGACACTGTGGAAAGGTTGATTTGTAGTCAAAAAATATGTGATCTTGTGGTACAGATGCACATAGTGCATGGACAGGATGGTAGCAGATATGTTTTGGTATTGACTTGCCCTATGTTAATAAACATTTTGCATGTTAGGGATAAAAAAAAAAATCATTCTGAGCTAAAGTATTGCTGTTTATCACCATATCAGAACCTCTTCCCACAGTGTTAGGAGGACTAGGAAGAGTGGTCTGAAGATAAAGGCCAAATCAAAATCTTCTCTCCATATAACCCACTACCATGTAGTGGCACATCTTCCCTCCCCGTTTCAGGAAACACATGAGGCGCTATGGCAGACTTCTTTGAATATTTCTACAGCCCCAGTAACCTCTCCCTCACAGATGTGAAAAACTCATAGAAATTGTATGAACTAGCAAGATGGAATTGTTTTATTAGAATGGAAGCTTCCCTATATTAAATATTCTTGTGGTGGATAAACTGTATAAACAAACACCTTTTGTTCAAAGAAAGAGACTTACCCGCTCTCCAGCACCACCAGCAGGGCCAGGGGAACCAATAGCACCAGGGAGACCCTGTAAGTCAAGACAGAGACAAGTCACCACTTCTACCAAAATGTAAGCAAGAATATTTTTTATCTCTTTCAGCCTGGAATAGGTCTGTGACTTTGTTCCCACTGTTTTAAATTGAAAGGACACCTGATTCTCTGAAACAAAATCTGTATTGCTATGTTTTTTCCACTGTATGATTCCAGAATGGGCAGCCAAATTTCAATTTAATGATAATGTTTTAAGGGGCTTTGGAGGCTTTTTTTCTGGGCCAAATTCATGAAGTTACAGAAGGTAACATCACACTTAATAACTGCCTATGAAATATAAGTTTCTAAGCTGATGTCATTTTTCTGCTTGTGTGCATGACATCTTATCATTTATCTCCAGCCTCTCAAATTCAGACCTTTGTGGACAAGAAGCAACAAAACCACATAAATTTGGATCAAAAGCAAGCAACTATAAGAAGAAATGAAATACAATAGGAAGATGGAGTCCTGAATATCCATCTCTTTTAGTTACTAAGTTCTGAAGAGTAGCAAGGTAAACTCAGATATAACCTAACAATACTTACACGAGCACCATCTCTTCCAGTTGCACCAGTATCACCTCTCAAACCTGGGGCACCCTAGAATAAAAAGGAAGTGAAAACAATTATAAGAAAGAAGCCTTGAAGCGTTTGCTGAGTATTTATATATCAGAGATATTTGCCATGGCGTTTTGGTTTGGGTATAGACTTTGCTTACTATTTTGTTTTTAGTGAGGAGTATGCATGGACGCACAAAAAGAATTTGCAGAGAAAGAGATTTGTCATGCTTTTGAGAAATGTGAACCTCCCTCTTATATGGGAAACTTGTTTGTACACTCACAGGTGGCAAAACATTTGAATGGAATACAAGTTAGAGTGCATTCCAAACAGTGAGTATAAATCCCTGTGAAAATTCTTTCTCTTTTGTCCAAGAAATACCTGTATGTAAAAATTCTCTTGGGAATTCATGTTATACATTATATCTGAAGCAGGAAAGAAACAGTTAAAAACAGCGAAGTTGTACAAGTGGTCACATAAGATACAATTTTGTATGATGATACTATAAAGCTGAAAGACAGCTTTAATATCTTTTTGGTACAAGTGGGCTCATGGTTGTGCAACCACACGAAGCACTGAATAACTGACGTGGATCTCTGCTTAGCAGATGGGATTGCTTTAAGATGACAGTCTTTATCTCAAACGATTGTGAATATGTAGGACCAAATAAACATTTACTTACTGACTATTAGTGATTCATCATGAAATACACTTTCACAGTAGATGTTACATTTGGGTAACCTATATTATTTTCAATTAGCCAAATTTAAACACACCCCAAATATGTGCATGCTATAATAGAGAAGGTTAGATCATCTACCTTACCTTTTCACCCTTGCCTCCTGGAATACCAGCAGCACCTCTTTCTCCTGGGATTCCACCAGGGCCAGCAGGACCAGGACCACCAGCAGCACCAACATTACCAGGCTCACCCTGGCAGCAACAGGATATTGTGTAAGACAAACCATTCATAAAGACTGGGACAAAATTTCCTTATTATTATTTTGCTCATCTTGTAAATAAATTGAGTAGTAGTAGTATTTGGCCTTAAGCTATTGCATATATTGCACATTTTCAGCTAGTGAAGATGTCAGATGTGAGCCCTTTCCCTGATCCTATGGGCTTCTGAGGTTTTCCTGAGTCTCATATTCTAAGCAAAACCTTAATGGAAAGACCACCTCTAATAAATCTGAAAACTCAGCCTCATATTCAAATAGCATCAAAAGATGACAACACTCAACACTTGAGGACATAGCCTCGTGTCTGTGGTGAACGGGTAGCCAAGTGTTACCAGCAACCAGCAAGGAGGTGTTTCATTTCCCACATCAGGAACTTGAGGGAGCCAGCAGCAGCTGGAAAAAGTACCTTGTTACCATCAGGGCCTGGAGGGCCAGATGGACCACGACTTCCAATGGGACCAGCAGGACCGACGGCACCACTTTCACCAGGAGGACCACGCTCACCCTGCAGGAGGCAGCAAGATTTGAGTTTTTCCTTGAATAACTCTTTAACGCAGAGACTTAACAGCAGTGATCATTAAATGTGCTTTTAGCTGAACAAAACAAAACATTAGAATAGGACAGATATTAACTAAAGTGATCTGAGAACTAGCTCCAGCTTTTGACAACAACAACAAAGACGTCTAAGTGAAATGCCCAAGCCTTTCATCATGGTGACAGCTGACAACTTAAAGTACAGCTACTTCCTGAACACAAATTTTTGCTACTGTGCTGTTTCCGATAATAAGTGTCCTAGGTGACCTCTATTCTGTAACAAATATAACAATGAATTCTCAAAGAAAGGTCAACTAGAGATGTAGAAGTTACCAGAAACTGGGCTCAAATGCCCGATGATTTATCAAAGAGAGAAATATCCATTTTAGTAAAGAAAGGTCTAACTATCTTAGGGTAATCAAGCCAGACATCAGTAAATAGTCTGTTAAGGTAGAGACTTCTAGTAAATTTGGAGACATTTGGGGCATTAGAATGAGAAAATGGATAAATGAGAGACAATTTATTGTACAGAGAAGCACCTACAATGCTCAAGAGTTTATATTCTAATTTTGTTTCCCCAAACAAAATTTGTTTTTTATTAAAACCACAGCAGCAGAAAAAAAGAATGAAAATGTCTATGAAACACAGATATCACAGAGGTGGGAGTCTTGTCAAGAGGAAGAAGGACTGGCATAATACACAGGAAGTGGATAACTTTGTGGATGACAGTAATAATAGAAATGGTACAATTTCATAATGCAAAGTATAAGGTCATGTATTTAGGCACCAATAATGAGGACTTTGCGCTGTAAATGGGAAATTCACCTGGTGAAAATGACAGAAGGGGAAAGGTGATAACCACTGAATGAAATAAAGTCTGCCTGGCTTCAAGACACTCAAGTGAAGCTAAAGTAGGTACAGACAGTGTCTATGACAGTGATGAGGAGAACAGAGATCACACCTTAGAGAACTTGGCTTGGGCAGATTAGCAAAATGAATGTTGAAAGAGGACAAGTTCATTGTCTATAACACAGCCACAAGGCAAGTAAATGTAGGGAGGGGAAAGGATATTTAAACTGAGCGACAGGGATGATAAGAATCAACAGCAGCATTTTCAAGAATACTTTCACTCTAACAATCAGAAGGTTTACAACCATCCCATAAATGAGGAAACAGTACAACTAATTTAGATATCAACCTCAGTCTCTTTATAGGCCCATTAAGAAAGCAGATATTTAATTGAGTGTTTTATAAACCGAGATTCTGAAACCTGACTACTTATTCCTCTGCCTAAATGGAACTTTTCTCTCATTTAGGAAAGCCTCCATAGAAAGCACTCTGCGGACGATTTTTCCACAATGCAGAAGTGAAGACAAATGGGGCAATACCTTCCGATGACTATTCCAGGCTTTCCATGACTTTCCAATGACTATTCCAGACACCATTTGACCCAAGGTCAGATACTACCTACACGGGAGGTAGGAGCTAGCTAGCAAGGTATCTTACTACTGAACTGGCCAGGATGAGCAGGTCTAGCCAAAGCAACTAGAGCTGAACATTTTTATATGCATCAAGCCTCAGTGTAACATTGTAGGATGAGTCTTGTGTCATCCACAGTGGGAACACTGTGAGACTCAAAGACTGTAAGATTAATTCAAAAAAAAAAAAAATCATCAGCTCAGTATTGGAGTACTGAAATGGATCAGTATTTCATTCTGTAAGTCATCTTTGTATTGCTTATCTGGAATTTTACTAACCCTTACAACTAGTGTATTATATAATTATATACCCTCTATATGTAGAAAGGGCAGAGGAAATTCTTTCACCTTCCTAATAGTCTGCAACAAATTACGCTCTGTAACTGAAAGGAACTGTTTGTTTTGGAAAAGTTGCAAATGTATATAGTTAGTATTACTATTAAACACCTCATTAGGATAGTCTGCAGTAGATTACAAATAAGCTACTCACCCTTGGGCCAGCAGGACCAGGAACACCAAATTCACCATGAAGACCCTAAAAGGGAGAAGATATATTATTACAGTTATTTATAAAGCAAACTTGTTACAATTCTTAGCTTAAGTTGTGCTTTGTTTCTTCATAGCAAAGAAAAATGCTTCGAAAAATGCAGCAGCACATCAGAAATTCAGACTAAATCATGTTTTAGATGCAAAGAAATATGAATAATCTCTCTTCTCACCCAAAGATTTAGCTATTAACTTCCAAGCTCATTGTGCATTGGTCAGGAATGTACAGAGTAAACTCTGCAACAGGGACGCAGAGACATAAGTATGAGCTTTAAGGGTGGTTACATTCTGCAGTATGCAAGATTTACAGATTGCATCATGCACTTCCACTGTGCAGAACCTGTAGCCTGAATTAGCACTCAGCTGTATGCCATTGCTAAACCACTGAAATCAATGGAAATGCAAAGTGTACAACTGGAGAAACGCAGGCTAGCTTGAACCATGAAGACTCAAAAATGTTGAAGACGAATATTTTTAATGTATTGTCTTGTTTTTTAGGTGGCATTTTATTCCCTGCCAAGACCTGAAAATATTGTCTTTGTTCCTTTTCTTACCAAAGTTTTGAAAAAAAAAAAAGTATTGCAAATGCCAAAGGAACTTCTTCATCTGTGGGTAACTTTAACAAAAAGGACTATTAAACTCTGCATATAACACAGCTGACTGTTTGGCAAATGGATTCAACAGACTCTTGCTTTGCCACATGTGCAAGCATAAACCTAAAGCTTATGTAACGCGTGTCCCTGCTTGTGGAGTGCTGTATCTGTCACTCACCCTTTCGCCTGGTTTACCAGCTTCACCGGCTGGACCAGAGGGACCTGGCAGACCCTAAGTGTAAAGAAACAAGGATACAAACAAAGTTAAGGGAGAAGCACTTAATACATTGTAACCCACAGGTAAGATTGTGCAGAGAATCACATATAAGACTGTGCAGAGCGAGCACAGCTACTTACCTGGAAGCCAGGGGGACCAGCAGGACCTTGTTCACCCTTTCCACCCTGGTTGCCCTGGATAAAAGGAAAAACAAGCGATTAGCTTGGAAGTAAAAATACAGGAAAATGGCTTTTCACATGGGAAGCTCCATGCATGCAAGGGAAACCACAAAGTGGAGGTTGTTACTTACAGTGACACCGGGAGGACCTTGAGCACCATTGTTTCCCTCAGGACCAGGAGCACCCTAAACATGTTAAAAATTGTTATTAAAAGTTTTCATCACCTGGCTAAAGTGCTTTTGTCATGAAAGCAGAGGCCTCCACTGCCTATTTTGAACTTACACCTGTACACTTAGGCAATAGTCTTAGTTTTGTTTGATTTTTATCCATTTGATTAGAAGGATGTCACTACTGAAAGGTAGTGAGGATGTTCACACCTTCAAATTTTGGTGATTGTTTCAGTTATTGCACCAAATTCATCCTTAAGATTCCTTTCAGAACTACAGATCCAATACCTGGCAGAGAGACTGCATTTCCCTCCTCCCAGCTCCCTGCACCACCATCAGGCTGTCAGTCATTTGATCTCCTAAACCCGTTACTAACTCAGGTCACTCAGGTCTATAACAGCAATTTGATCACTTAGAGGTTTAGTATGTTTCAACCATCAGTAAGAAAGATATGGAATTTTGCAGGATAAGCTAGAACAACTTATAAACTCTCCTCTAAAATTTGCAGGTTAAATACTAATTTTCCACTGCTAATAGAAAAGGCAACCCAAGGATAACTTTTATATACACTAGTATTAATCCTTAAACAACAGCCTCCGGAGAGGTGAAGTTAGATGGTTGCATCACTAACTGCTATTCTGTTTCATTATCTATTCTTGCTTGAAGACAAGCAGGAATCCTGTTACAGTGGCCTTGAATATCTACTTTTTTTCTTTCTGTAGGTTGATAGAGAAAACGCAACCACATACCCGTGGGCCAGCAAGACCAACATTGCCTTTTTCACCAGGTTTGCCAGGTTCACCCTGAAGTTGAAAAAAAGATTAAAAAAACAATTAAGACTCTGTATTAGGATAAAGACTGATACTCTGCTTGTCGTAAGATTTACTGAAATGCTTTTTAACCCTAACAATAAATAAATACATAAATAAATGAAACCTCTAGCTGACTTGTCTGAAAGAACCTATACAAACAAATGTAATTTATTTTCAAAGGTCCTTTCCTTTTTTTTTTTTTTTTTTTTGAGATCATCATCTAGGCCTATGACACTCTGCATAGTGGCATATGTAATACATTGCACACATGTGTGCATGTGTATGTTTAGCAAACTCCACAAATCCAGGAGATAATCACTGCTGTCTGTTACATCTCAGGGACATATCAAGAACCCCACTCAAGTTGGTAGCTTTTCTTGTACTAAGAGGGATCTTTGACTTGTTCTCCATACTCCACACTCTGGAACTGAAACTTAGGCTTAGTGGACATATTTTACAGATTTTTTACTGCAGAAATGATGGACATATACTATTCATAAACCATAGTTTTTGGATAGTATATCCATAATTTAATATCCACAGACCATAGCTTTTCATTTATTTGGAAAGCAATTCAAGACAGAACCTTTGAATGTAAGTGTATGTTTTTCAATTAACAATGCAGCAGGACACAGAGAGACTTGTATGATCGTTAGAGTGGGGACCTAATACATGTCTGTCCAGAAATACCTTCATAGTAACCAAAAGCTTCTCTTTTGTACTTACAGTGGGACCTTTTGGCCCAGGGAATCCAATGTTGCCAGGTTCACCTCTGTTACCAGCTGGACCAATTGGCCCAACCCTACCATCTGCTCCAGGGAAGCCCTAGAAGAAATTAAGCTATTAAATGACTGCGACATCTTAATTATTGCACAGAGTTTAGTTTTAAGAGAAATGTGCACTGAGAGGAATGTATATTGAGTTAAAGGCCCTTTTACTTTTAAAAACTGGTTACAGATCATGTGCACATGAATTCTTCCATTTTTGTCCCTTTTGTAGATATGATTTTTTTTTCTTCCTTAATCCCAGGACATAGGCCTGGTCTGAGATCCACAAAAATGAATGGAAAGATTCTTATAATAATATGATGTTAAACAGTTGTGTTAGAGCTCAGCAATGAGGTCTCTATTTTAGTTTACACTTACATTTATAATGCACTACAGAATGAGAGTGAAAAACAAGTACTTACAACAGGACCTTCCTTGCCAGCAGGGCCTGGGCTTCCAGGCTGACCTGGGAGACCCTGAAAAAGAAGAGGTTTCTCACTAAACAGCGTACTAAAAAACATTTTTTCTACATATAAACACTGACAATATCTACATACATCTGGAAATAGGACTGTGCATTCTGTCAAGTTTACCTCTGAAACACGAAGTTTAGTTTGGTGGTATATGCTTCCATTTCAGCTGTATGACTCAGTTTAGGCATGTACCTTTTTCCACCAAAATGAGCTCATTTAGACCTCGCTATAGCAGAGTACATGCTTAAATGTTAACCTGTCCCTAGTAATCCACACGTATGTTGGAAAATTTCACTTCATGGGGTGGAGTAGGAAGGGAAGAAGGGAGGATGAAAGTGGATGGAAGTAAATGACATGGACATAATCTGTCTGGGTTCCTGAACTACTGAGGTGGATGGCAATTTTGAATGAAAAAAGTTGAAAAATAAAAAGCAAAATAATTGACATCAGTCATCCTATACTATTTTATAGGATTTGCTTCTATTAGTATGAGGTACAGAAGACACTCATACTTCAACTGTGATCTTAATGATCATTTTCTGTAAATCATCACAGGATGGACCACCTTGCAGAATTTAGTGCCATATGCAGCTCAAGGGAACCTGCTTCGTGATCAAGGCAATCATTTGTGGTTAGCACAGACTGATTTTTTGCAGTTGGAGTGCTGAATAATTTAATTCTAAAAGTTAAGTCATTTAAGTCACTTATTTTGCACAGCTCTTAAAAAAAATCCTAAACCAAGCAAAAACAACAGCAAAAACAGAGTTCAAACTTACTCTTGGACCCATAAGACCAGGCTCACCAGGGCGGCCAGCATCACCATTAGGACCCTTAGCACCAACAGGACCACTAGCACCACGGTTACCAGCAGGTCCCTACCAAAATAAGTAGTATTAGACAGATGTAACAAAAAGCATCCTATCTGTACGTATGATTCAGAAACCGTGACTCAGACAAAAGCCTCACCATGACACCAGCTCTGCCATCAGCTCCAGGGAGACCACGGGATCCAGGCACTCCCTGAAAATGAACACAAAGTAAGTCAAGAAAGAGGAAAGAGAAATCCATTTCTGCAAGGTGAACACATTTGCCAAATTTCAGCATTCCAGGCAGATCTGCTGCATTTGAGATTAGTGTAACTCTAAATGCAAGAGCTCAGTGCAAATGTATATTCCAAAAGAAATCACTCTCCCCTCCTTTTTAGTTCTTTATATTCTAATCTTCTAGGGTCAAAGCATTTTCAGTGCTCCATGTAACCTACAGCAGTTAGGATCCCTTACTTGATTCATGCTGTTTCACGTTCACTTCTCTGCAGAGTCTTACTGTCTTCCCTATGGCTCTACAGACCCTACACATAGTGTACTACTAAATCCTTACTTGTATCAAAAAGCAGGTAGAAACAGCTACTTCTCCTGTCCTAGTGGATTTCCACTCCCAGGAGGTCCATGTACCTCCTCAAGGTCACTGAGTCATTTTCTTGCCCAGTAAAAAGTGTACCAAGCACCCTTGAAGGCAATGAACTGAACATTTTGCCTTGGATGAACATGTGAAACAGTAATTCTTTTAAGCAATTAAATTTCTCACAAGGCTTAAAGGGCTTAGAATGGCAAATGGTCTTTACTCAACAGCATTACTGTTGATTTAACAACTCATAATTTCTTAATTTGCGAGTCTAGCTCTATTTTCTCTCTTTTTGCTTCTAGTCTGGGATATGAGGAAAAAAACCAACAAAACAAAAACAAAACACCACCACCAAACCAAACGGAAAACAACCTACTCTCAGACCAGCAGGGCCTGGGGGACCAGCAGAGCCAGGTTCACCATTGCTGCCTCTCTTGCCTTCCTCACCACTGGGTCCAGGAGGTCCAGCGGGTCCAGCAGCACCCTGTTTGAGTCAAACAAAAGAAAATAAATGGTCAGATGCTGTGCAAGAGATGCTATCAGACTTTATTCACTGAAACAATTCTCCCGGATCACCATACTTACGGGTTCACCTTTGTTGCCACTCTCTCCTTTGGCACCTGCAGGGCCTGGTTCACCCTAGGGTCCAACACAAAAAGACAGCTTAGAATTGAGCATCATTCTAAAAATATTTCTTTTATGTAGCTTTTTCATGAAAAAGAATCCAATCTAACATCACAACTACTTCTTTTTTATAGCCTGAGAATGTTTTTTGCCTTAATAGTCATGATCTATGTAGAGACAACAACCACATGGTCAGAAATTTCATTAAGTGAACTATGAAAAATTCAGGGTTAGTTTCTCTGATAAGAATAACCTTTGGGGGCCTGATTGTGAGACTGCTGCCAGAAAGCATCAATGTGGACAGAGCTTAAAAGCCTTCAATCTCAGTGGCTAAAGCAAGCAGTGAGAAATGAGCTAGAAGGTTTACTTATAGTGACGCAATGAAAAAGCCTGCATTAAATACAAAAATATAATCAGAGAAAATCCTTTGCTACTGTGCAGACTTTGTTCAATTGTCAGAAGAAGATACGTGATAGACAAGGTCACTTACCACAAGTCCTCTAGCACCACTAGGACCAGCGGGACCAGGAGGACCAGGAATACCACGGGGACCAGGTAGACCAGGAGCACCAGCAACACCAGGAAGACCCTGTCCAGCAGAGAGAGAAATATTGTTGAGAATACATTACCTTTTCTGTAACTAAAACTTTTTTTTTGAAGAAAGGAAGAGTGAGGATGACTGTACTTACAGCTGCACCTTTAGCTCCAGGAAGACCATTAGCACCAGGGTTGCCCTATTAGGGCAAGAACAGAGATACTGGTTAATTCAGAGTCCCAGATGAGCTCATCCAACGACAGTTAAGCTTGTTGATTTACTTACTGGTGGGCCAACAGGACCGCTAGAACCAGGCAGACCAATCTCTCCTCTTGGACCAGCAGGACCAGTAGGACCAACATTACCAGCAGGTCCAATTTCACCCTGTTTGAGAAAAGAGCAGAGCCCTCTATCAGCACACACAGTGTTAGGACAATACTGTAGCAATCCAGTATTGGCCTGATATTAAGAAGACACCCTCATATATACTCCTGTTTGAGAGGCTAGGCAATCCAGAAGCTGAGAGCTTTTCTTGGAAGCTGGGAAGCCCAGGCACGCCCTGTGGAAGCTTATGAGTAACGTGGCAACAACTGATGCCAAGTACATCTGAGAAACTGTGTTAGCAATGCAGATTACACAGAAGCTTCACCTAGACTGCAGCCTAGAGGCCTTCAAGATTGGTCTGAGATGCTTCTCAAAAGTTTAATAGGCTGAATTCATCATCACCTTGCACTCTAAACTGTCATTTGCAATTTTGTAAGTAGCCAGGATTTACCCTGGACATGTAGGTCTCAAAATTACAAGCTGTAACCACTCGACATCTCCATCAGAGAAGACTTCATGGTTTCCAGAAATACTGAATTTAGAGAAGAATAACCAGAGTAGGATGTCAAATTTGTCTTGTCTTCCCTGTAGCTAATAAAAATAGGGCTAGCAATCAATGCTTCAATTTCTTCTATATGTGGATCAGGATAAGAGTTTCTCCTGCATAACAGTGTATTTGTGTAAAGGATGAAAAATGCCACCCTATATCTAAGTGTGTATAGGTGCAATACAGCTCTACACTTGTTGACAAGTAAGTGGTGGAATTTTTAAGTGCAGCAGAATGGAACCTCTTGCCCCAAATCCTCTGTCATTCCTTCGAAAAAAAAAAAAAGAAGTTCAAAATAATGGGTAAAATTGCTAAGATCTGAGCAACAAACTGAATCATCCATATTAAGGTTAGCAAGTTACATTATCCTGACTGTAAAATGCAATTTCCCCACTGTAGTTTTAAAGAACCCACATTGGAAGGAACCTGATACTCAAATGTTGCTTCTGTATCCTGTTCTGGAAAGTGATGCAAACGGTTGATTTGCTTACTTGTCATAATCTATGTCACCTCTCAAAGGTGTATATAACTGGACCATACAAGAGGCAGAATAAAAAGTAGGTTCTATATCTCACTGAGACTGACTTGCATTTGTCCTCTAAGCCAGTGTCTACATAATGAGTTAGAAACTACAGACTCTGGACCTTAATTTGCTGGTTGTTTTGGCCTCTTGGTCTTTATTCTGCATATATTTTGCATGTAGGACTGCATCAGTCATACAAACCAATACAGTCACTTCTGAAATAGAATGAGACTCAGATACTCTAGCAGATTTCTCCTCTGAGTAATATTCTATTGTATTAATATAATATTGTATTAAGTACCTTGGGAATATTTGAATGCTGAAGGTGGGAGAATGTGGGAGAAAAATCAACAATGAAATAACTGATGTATTTTAAAGTAGTATTCCCCTAAATTCAGTTTTGCAAGTACTGTATGGGCTTTTCTCATTCTGGTCTATAACTATTTTATCTGAAAGCACTCCCGTATCAGAGGGGGTTGTTTTTCCTGCCCATGAACACTAGTTACTGTATTTCTTTTTTAATAAATGTACCAGTAGAAGTAGATATTCATACCTTAGCACCAGGGGCACCTGGGAAGCCTGGAGGACCAGCAGCACCAATTGGTCCCTACAAAATGAAAGTAGTTATTTTAATGTGCTTTGTGACAACAAAAAGACCTTCCTCCTAAAGTAAATAGATAAGATAGTACCGAAAAAAATAAGACAAAATTACTTAGACATCACATTATCACTTCAGAATACACAGTATCTCTCTGGGCCAACAGGTTTCGTTGAGATCAAGGCTGACAAGCTGCAATGCAGCTACGGAAATGCGGGTCAAATCTTGCCCCGAGGCCAAACACCTGAGAGAGCATAAAAAGAGGAGGGGCAGATGCAGGCATCCACAGAGCAAGTTGTGCTGCTGCACCCTGTGAGGGAAGGGGAGCGCTGCATCCTGCTGCTGTAAGCAGAAGGCGGCCATTCCCAGCACCCTGCCATGAGGCAGCTGTGCACGAGCTGTCGCTCCATCCCGCAGCAAGAGCCCTGTGCGCCTGGCAGCATCCGTCCTTCTCTGCACGTGGGACCTGGACTGGATTCCCAAGATCTCCACAGCACCTTAGAAACCAGTGCCGGACAATCTATACTGGAGTCAGGAAGAATGTTTCCAGTGACTTCTCCAGAAACTTGGTCACCTTAACAGCAGCTGAGAGCAAGAGTTGATTCTAAGGGATGAGTGGATTAGAAATCTTGGTTCATACTCAGAGGCTGTGCTTCGAGGTAGTAAATCTGTGCAGTCCCAATGCCCAATCTATACTTCTTTTTTTTAAAATGGCGAAAGCAATGGCACATCAGCTTGAAGATGGTGTCTTAATTGATTCTATTCTCTTATCACTGTGAGATTTATAAATTCTATGGGACAAGCATCCTATAACACAACATCCAGACACCACAGGAGAAATACACTGATTGATCCACAGCCTTGGTTATTTTGAATATAAAAAAACACAAAAAAGAGGATAGCTTTTCCTAAATGTTGTTAAATTATTAAAGAAATATGCAATTTATTCATAGCTACTTGGGATCAACATACCATTTCTAGAGAAACAACAAATTTTAATTATAAATATTTATTATAAAACTTATTAGCTTCAGATGCCTCAGAAATACAAGGAAGCCAATAGGTCTACTTGTATAGCAAGGAGGACCTGGATTCTGCCATTCTATAAGCTACTGTGGCTGTTATATATTAGATTCTTGGAATTCTCACTGAAGTTACGTAAATAATGTGAAAGAGGCTAAATGGATTCTAAAATATATATGGAAATAGCTACTTGCTGAATTTCCATTATGTTGATTCTTCTGATGTTTTAAATTCATAGTGTCAAGGAAATACAGGAGTATATGTTGATCCCAATCAGACACTGGGATCCAGTGCAGAATAACATATAGAATAACATCTCAGTAGTCAACAACTTCAGAGTATATTTTCCTAGAGCAACTCAATCTTCAAGATACCTAAAAAGGTTTTGTTCATTTAAACCAGATCTTGGCTGTAAACTCTCTATTTGCCTACAACTAAAAGGCCAAACCGTACATATTTTTAAAATATCCTGTATGAAAAAAAATGACTACATATACTAGCAATCTACCCTGGTAAAGCACAGCAGATGTTTTTATTGACTGGGAGTTTTTAAATAACTTCAGCAAATGAGACAAAACCAAGTGCTGCTCCATTAGGTCCTTCTTTTCAGATTTTTAGGGCTGGGGGAGAAAGCTGTTCTGGGCTATTACTAGAAGTTCTTATGGCTTTAAAACTATACCCCTATACATGCATTTATTTCAGCAAGATAAATGAAGCTAGTGTTAAGCTATGGCAAATCTAGCTCCCTTTAAAGGTGTAACTCTACATTGGATTGGCATTTACTAGAATGGTCACTATTTTAACAGTGAGATGGAAACTTGTTGCTAGCCTTTCACACTTAGCTCACGTATCGCAGGTATCGCTGCCAAACGAAAAAGGTTACTCCTGTTAGTCAGACAGGACAACATTACAGGTGATCAGAGTTGTGTCCTGGAGTACCTGTACAGATTGAAGTTGTGTATAAATTTAGTCCTTTGCACGTACCTGCACGTACCTGCACGTACCTTTGCACGTATCTTTAGTTTTGGGGGGAGAACTGATCTGCTAGACTGCTGTATATGATCACTGTCTACTGATCACCAGGTGTTTCCCTTTGAATTCACTAGTATAAATGACAGAATACTTTGTTCCTTGACACAGATTAAAGTGATGTTTAACCTAAATTCTGGGACTCTTAAGAAACTGTGCAAAAGGGTTTATGTTTTGTTGCTTCTTTTTCTGATAGTCACACAACTAAGAACAGTGTTAAAGAAGTCCACAAAGCCAACTTCCCTGGGGCCTGAGAAACCCTCTGTCAGCCAAGCCAAACACAAAACCTAGGGGAACTGGACTGTCAAAGATCAAGAATGGAACTTACAGCAGGTCCAGTGGGGCCGGCACTGCCATCACTTCCACGAGCACCCTATGAACAGAGGACATGAGAACTAGAATCTGGCAGAAGGTGTGAAGATCAGAGAAAGCCACAGTAAGCAGCTGGTCATCGCAGGCGGACAGGTAGCCACTTACAGCAGGTCCAGGGGCGCCTATTCTTCCTCTCTCACCAGGGAGACCGCGAGCACCCTGCAAAAAACATTGAATTAACTCATGTAGACCTATTCACTGAACAAAGATATGTATTTGTTTTTTCTTCTAAGTCTCCGTATGTAGTGGAAGGCAGCCAGGTGATGCTGTTCCAGATACTCCCTTTCCATTACATTAAAGCATTTGGTGGATGGAATGTCACTGATGACAGTAATTGGCCAAGATGCTGGCCAGACTGTATCTATCACATCATTTTACACACTATGAACATATTATGAGTAGTAAATACTTACAGGTTGTCCTGGGGTACCATTTTCACCAGGGGCACCAGGTTCTCCCTACAAAAAAGTAGAAGTTTAAAGGCTTGAATTACTCAAAGATGCTTCAGACAGACAGCACTAGAGCATCAAGAGACAGTTGGATCAACAGCTGGATCCCGCTCTCAGTGTCTTCTGTGGCACGGACAACACAGTGTGCAATAGGGGCACATCAGCCCCTGGGGGTGCAGAGGCTGCAACTGTCCCTGAATTCATTGGAACATTGCAGCAGCCGTTTGCAATCCTTGTGGAAGAGGAGGCTCAGAGTAAGTAGCTTCACTTACCCTTCTCAGCTTTCTTTAACCCCCTTTTTTTGTATTCGCTGATATTTACCATGTAGCAGACACTTAAGAGAGAGTCTGGAGAGTAAACTACCAGTTCAGATCAACTGACAGCTTTTCTAGCTAGAGCAAATATAGAATTATGTTATCATTTGCCTTAGATTAGCTGACAAATTTCCCATGCAATCCTGTCAAATGGCTGGAAATAAGGATCTGCCTCAGCTTTATATCTTTAGACCAGTAATACTGAGATATGACTGAGAGCCTTTATAATGTGACTTCTCTCCCTTTGAAAGGAATAACAGAAGAATTAAGAGATGGAGAGTTTGTTGAAAATGTTTCTAGACCATGTTGGAAAAAAAAAAATAGAATTGTCTTAAGTGCTAATCTGAGGAAGGTTAAAAGGAAAAGCATGTCAATAGATGACTTTTTGATCTATTTGGTTTTCAAAGTTTTCCCAGAAAGCCTTAAAATAGAGCATGTGCCTCACACAGCAAAAAATTATAGAAAAAACATGAGATGTTCATTTTAGTGCACTCAAAAATACCTAAACCCAAAATACACTTGACAGTACAGCAAGGACAGGAAAATCAGCCTTATTTTAAGTCCTGCTATAAAGCAAATGATTATTAGGAGTCCAGGTCTGAAGCTTTACTCTTTAGAAGTACTAATTGCTCAAGAAGGACCCCAGCATGGTTCTTCATGTTAAGATACATTATTTATCTTACATGGATGCTCTAGCTTTTACATTATTTCATCTGAGCAACGTTGAATGATAACAAGGAAGAATAATTGGAGGGGACTTCATATATATGTTGCTAGAAAGAATGGTAAATGCATTCTATATTTTAAGAGTTCATCTTTACCTTGGTGCCAGGAGTACCAGGCTGTCCCTTTTGACCATCCAGACCATTGTGTCCCTAAATTGAATAGAAAACAATTATGTTTTTATTTCCACCAGCTACTACATGAAAAATTCTTGTCCATACAAAACTTTTTTTAATGATGATAACCATACTAAAAAAAATCATTCTCTTACATCAGAAGACATTAAAAATCTCAGAGATTCATGCACTTATAATATATACTTTCATGTATGAGGGAACTTAACAGAACTTTTCAGCATGCTGAAGTGTCATCAGTCTTGACCATAAAAGTAAAATACAAACACACACACACACGTGTGTGTACACAGGGACACACTCACCCTAATTCCCTTAAAGCCAGGCAGACCAGGAGTTCCAGGGAAACCACGAGCACCCTGTAAAATACAAAGAACATGAATGATTGTGTCTCATGTTATATTCTTCAAGCAAGTAAAAAAGTAAACCTTCCAATTAATAATTAATTGGATAATAATCCTAGTTAATAATGGAAATTGTAAAGTGAGAATAGCTTTTCTGGGGAAAAAGGACCCATGAGTACATAATATTCCTGAAGTTCAGGACTAAAATGGATAATTATCCATATAGGGAATATTACTACATGTGGCGCAATTCATAAATTTTCTTATGTGTCATTGACATGAAAACTGTTTTGTATTATATAGATTAAGTCTTCACTTACCTGAGGGCCAGCAACACCCCTCTCACCAGGTCTTCCAGGTTTGCCAGGGTGACCCTAAAAATGTAATACAGATACACTAAAGGCAAAGCTCTTTCTATAACAGAAAAAAAAAAAAAAAAAAAACTAAACCATTTTTAAAAAGACCGTAACAGAATTTCTCATTTTCGATAAATACAGAGGGCTTGTGTGCCTTTAAGTTTCCCTTTTCTTATATTCAGAATGCTAACTGATGCGTTTTGGAGAGATTTTAAAGTTATCCATTCTTACGTATCTATTTCCAACAGACTGCATCTCTTGTAGTATAAAACAATTATTTCAGGGTTTAATTCTTCTATAAAATATTAATGGAAGAAGTTAGAAAACATGGCCACTAGAATGCTTAACTTAGTAATAACCAAAGGTAGAAAACTGAACCACAGTGCTAATGGAGATGAAATAACATCCACTTACATCTTCACCAGCCTTTCCTGGAGGACCAGGGGGACCACGAGGACCTTGAGGACCCTATTAAAAATAGATTGAAGATTACTTCAAGCATCCTTCTTTAAATAATTTTCTTACTGGTTTCTGATTTGAGTTTGGGTATGACAGAAACCTGAACTGAATCAAGGTTCTTCCATCCCAACTGATTTTGCAGTTCATGAATTTCCAATCTACAGGAGTCTGAATCTGAGAGTTCAGCTCTGTTTCTGCAACAGGATCAAGCAGGCACATCCAATTCCAATGTGCATGGATAAGCATATGGATAGGAGCAACAGGCCTAGGTATCATGGGCCCACTTCTGCCTCCTAATGCTAACAGTGCCTGCGGCAGGTAAGAAACATGTACTCACTGTTTGACCAGGTTCACCAGGCTCACCAGGAACACCTTGGAAACCAGGAGGACCCTAAAAGAGGTGTGAGATTTTGTTAGTGTTTGAAAACCATACATTGAGAAAACAATACATACGTCTAATCTCTCCCCATAAATCATCAACGTTACTGTACTTACAGGG
The DNA here is from genome assembly GCA_013389825.1 of Crypturellus undulatus. Taxonomy (NCBI): domain Eukaryota; kingdom Metazoa; phylum Chordata; class Aves; order Tinamiformes; family Tinamidae; genus Crypturellus; species Crypturellus undulatus. The sequence goes on from VWPW01032551.1 coordinate 338,880, forward strand.
GGTCCAGATGCTCCAGGTGGACCTCTAGGTCCCATTAAACCCTAGAGGAAATAAATAAAAAATATTTTTTAAAAATCACCACTATTTAAAGTCATTTATAATACAAATCCCAATAATCCTAAAAGCGTGGTAAGGATTACAGTTTTCAACGTGCCATGTCTAAATCAAGCAAATTAAGAGGAAGTTAAGAGATCTTCATAAATTTGCACAGGGAGCCCAAGTACAAGCAGATCTTTTGAAGCCAATAAACTGCAATAAAATTCAAGACCATCAAGAATGTACATTATGGCAGAGAACCTTGTAATTAGCTTATTTTTATTTTCTACATTGTTCATGGTTACTTTTGCGAACCATTTTATGGCTCTAAATACCTGGCTTTCCTGTGCAGGGACTTCCAGCTTCCAGAGTTGGAAGGGGAGCGAGGGGGAGGGGAAGAACTACAATTTTCAAGAACAGATGTCTGGGGGAAAAATGATCATTAAAACTGTAGGCAAGTATAAGGGAAAATAAATTTGTATGAATGGCAGTATGACCTTGAACTGGTTCATGCATTGTTCTGGGAAGAAAACAAACAACTCTGGTCAAGTATTGTGTGTGTATATATCTGTTTCAAAGGATAACCTATGCTATTTAAACATTTTAGCATTCAATTTTTGATTTCATTCTTGAAAATGTCACTAACATACTTTTCTTGACTGAATTTAGAGACCTACATACCTCCTAAAAATGTATCAAAAATCATTCTTAAAAGCAATTTTTTACAGGGAAAAGGGATTTTTAATAGGGAAAAATGATTTTTTTTAATATATAATTCTTATAGCGCTTCATTAACAGTTGTCTTAAATTTTAATAAGCAGGGGAACAACTTTATACTGAAATGTAATTTACACTTCTATTGTCCAAATAGATATTTTACCGGATTGTTTGAACAAAAACCACTAAGCTTTTAACTTTTGTATTAATACTTTTGTATTAAAGACATTTATTTATGGGATCTAAAACAATCTTACTGCTATAAGAATATAGAACAATCTTTGTAAAGAGCTGTTTCAGGACAGTCTGAGTCATATGTATTAAGCCCTGTGAATCTCTTCACAAATTTATATTTCATAATTGTTTTTCCCTGCCTTTCTGTCTTCCCAATCTCTTCTACCTTTGTGGAACCTAATTTCTCATGGTAGGTAGAATCTACTGGTATAGCTGGTAGGTGAACCATAACTGACTCAAAACCTGGAAATTTTGAACTGTGAGAGCCGCAAATAAATTCCCATTTCCTTATTTCTTCTCAGCGCAGACATGGAGGACAGAATATGTTTAAACAGACTAGATAGCAATCGTGAGAAAATAGGAATTAACTTTTCTGTTAAGTATAGATGCCAACATATTTTCACCTATTCATTTAACATTACACTATTTTCAGAAACAAGTACTAGACCCAAAACAATCCTGGCCAGCCCTCATTCTGCTGCTCACCTATTGAAATGTATTCTACTAGCTACATACACTGGCAAGGTCTGTTAGTAACAGGAAAGTTTAAAAACCCCTGTGGAGACGCCATGTTCTTCTCAAATATCCATTTGGGTAGTATACAGAAACCAGGAATCAGAAAAGCCTTGTAGCAACTACTAATGTTCAAATTGCTCAGATCCAAACGGGGTGGTCAATGTTCTAAGAAACTTGTGCAATGCAAGAATGTCAACGGGGTTTTGAGGACATGGGAAGAAAAATGGTCACCAGCTGGAGGTGAGGTACAGAGATTTTTTTTAGACCAATGTTATTTTCAGAGCATCTCCACAGTCAATCTCATTCCTAAAACACTGTTTTCTGCTGTCTTAGTATGAGTAAAGCAACACTAGATCAAACTAGATGAATTATCTGTTATCAGATTATAAGAATCACTGATTCACAAAAGGAATCAACAGAATTACAGCACAAGGAGAAGAAATAGTAGAACTATATTCATGTTGAAGATATAATCCGTAGACTATGCTTCAAACATTTTATATTGTCCTACATCCAACGGTCAGTTTAGTCTGACTAAATAATAAATGATCAAAATGCTACATTTAAACTATGCTCTGAGTTACTCCAGGCAAAAGAATGATATGATTATGATTCAGCAGAAAATACTGAACACAATTATTCAGGTTATCAGGTGATAAATCATATGCTTACCATAGGTCCTGGCACATCAGCTGCTTTAGATGGATCATATTGAGCAGCAAAGTTCTGTAGGCAATAAAAAGTTTGAAATTAAAGCACTGAAAAATTTACTTTAAAACACAGTATTATTAGTTATCACTCTACATACACATGTCATCTAACTTCCTATGTTTGCTACCTGGTATGTTAAAACAATGTACTTAAAATTCAGTAAGCATGGATCTATTATAAATAATTTTCTGTTCACTTTTCTCTAAAATACTTGATTTTATAGGAAGACTCTTTCACATATTGATCTCAAATATGTAGTAGTGACAGAAATGCACTGCAGTAGTGTCAACTGAAAAGTAAAAACAGACTGAATGACCATTTGAAATTGAAAACATTCTTGAAACACCAACGTTACCCTGCACAATTTCTAGTGAGAGAAGTTACACCTATTTTTTATTGCATTGCTTAAGTAAAATTCATATCTCATTCATATCTCATCCTGTCAGATGAGATGGGCCTTTCAGCTTTAAAAATATGTGAGCACCCTACAACCTTAGAAACATTACACTGGATTCTTGATTCTTTCAACAGAAGTCTTGTAGATATTTTTGCAGTGTACGATTTCCCTCTTCATGTAAAAAAACAAAGCCAAACAAAAAAAACCCAACAAACAACTCTGTGAAAAAAAGTAAGTAGAAGACAATCCTTTCTTGCTTTTTTTTTTAACTTTCCAAATTTAAATAGAGACTAATGAAAGCAGTCTCAGGCTTGATAATAGAAAAATAAACAATATCCACACTGAAGGCAAAAGAATATTCTTCCATGCAGGAGTATTTACTTCACTTGCCCAGTAGGATACTGTCTATATGCTTTCACGCTCCCTATGTAAGTTTGTCAAGCACACGAAGAGTTAAAGCCAGCATTCTTCAGAGAATAGTGACGGACACTTTATTTCTGCAAAAAGTATATGTGAGATGTAGTTCACTTAGGTTCTGAAGCATGATACAGATAGAAATAAAAAAAAAAATCAAAAGGAAGTGGAGTATTGGCTTTTAAACACAGAATTTTAGTTAACGGTAGATTTTTTTTCTTCAACTGTTTTCAATACAGTCACTGCCTCTTGAACCGGACAGCAAAGTGTTACTTTATTTCCATCTGCTAAACAGTGGATGTCTCATTTAGCCAATTCCTGATCAATATACATTATGGCTACACAAATATAAGGGTAATTAATGGGGTTGATTTGATCCGTGCACAAGTCCCTAATGAATACAGACTCAAACTCTCTGTGGAATAATGTGTATCCTAGGGAGACTTTCATTGAAATGGATGCACAAATTTCATGTTTAACACCAGAAAATGTTTCCACTACCATCCGGTGGACATTCATTTATCCTTTGGATCGCACAAGGCACAGATATTAATTGCAGTAATAGAAAGGTTGGATGCCTTACTCCACCAAGACCTGGAGGACCAGGGGGGCCTGCAGGACCTGGTAGACCATCTTCACCATCTCTGCCTGGTGGACCTGGCGGACCCTAGAATCAAAAACACAATTATAAAGTGAATTAGAAGTGGGTAAATAATCTCTGACATGATGAATTCTTTAACAACCAGGCATCTACAGTTCACATTGCATCATTGCTATATATGTTGTTTTACTTACTCTAACTTTGGAAGATAAGAACAGCCTGAATTTATGTTGATCTGCCACTCATCGGATATTTATTACAGTTTAGTATTTGAAAAGATTTATGTGGGGATATATGGGAGTTGCATTATCAAAACACAGCCTCCAAAAGGCGGAAGTTATTGTAAGCAACCAATTCTGAACACATGATTTCCACACAACCTGACTAAGTGTAAGCCAAAAAATCTCTCTGTGACACTGAGACTTTAGGTAAAGCTTAGCCCTAATGGTATGAACTAGTACAGCTCTGTCAGAGTACATCAAAAGCCAGTCTCATCAGTCTGTATTATTTAATGGTATAATTGCAAATTTGATGACACAAACATAGCACCATCCTACAGACTTTTGATACCATCACTCTGCTACCATTGTCATAAATACCCTTACAATGGCTTTAAATAACATGTTTTAAGTCCAACGACATTTGCCTTTATCCTTATTAAACCTCAATACACAAAGCTGGAAAAGTTTTCCTGTCAAGGTAACTGAGGTGCAGTATTTCATTTGGTTTGTTTCATTTTGGGCCCAATTCAGCGCTAGACGAAATCCAAAATAAATATATTTCTGCTGGAGCAGAATTAGGCTTGCTATATTCCAGCCAAAAAATACGAACCTCATTTCATTGAGCAGATTTGGATGGTGGCAGCATAAACCGAATGTACATTCCACTATGTAGACATACTCTTTCTAATAATTCTCATTATTTTAGTAAGCATTATATGTTCTAAAAATTCCCCCAGTGCTAACTAACAGTACTATGGCACTTTCATTTCAAGAGAAGATATAAAAAGGGACACAACATAACTGCACACTGTTCAGGTAATTGTAAGAATTTCAAAACAGCGTCAAAACAGCAGTGATATGAAAGCAAATCAGAAAAGCAGATATCAACAATATGAATGTGAATATTACAATTAAGTTATTCAATTGTTGTCATTTACTATTACTTTTACAATAGCCTTTAACAAAATAATATCCTCTTTGACTGACAGCACATAGAGGACAAACACCTAACTGCCAAGAAGAGAGGTTTTTCAAGCCACCATTGGAGGCAGAGGTAATGAATGACCCTCAAGAATGGGTTTGTCTTTTTGAGTTTCATGAACGCAACTTATCATTATGCCATACTGTTGCATCTATATGAGACAGCTTTCCCTTCTGCATTCTCATGCACTATTTCTGCTGTGTGTATTTTGAAAAAAAAAATATATTCAAAAAATTACACGGAGTACCACACTGCTTTCTGAATTTAGTCATGCCTGGTCAGCCCCTATGACCATAATTAGGTTGCAGGGGTATGGATGGGGCACATAGGAAAGTTACTTTTTTAAATAAAATTGTCCATGCAAGTTGCTACAGATAAATTCATTTTATCTCACATCAATGCCTAAACTTTGTCTTTTTCCTACTAGTCTTCCAATGACTGTTGCTCTAAGATCACAAGTAAATGAATGTCAGTCGAGTTCCTTACCCTTTCTCCCTGCGGTCCTTTGTCTCCTCTGGGGCCCTGTTGGAAGAAAATAAAACTTACTAACTGTGGACATTTTCCAGGGAAATAGACCCATTAAAAATAATTCGTGTACATATAAAGTGGAAATAACATTGGCCATATAGGTTTTCTAGTTATATACTTTTTCAGAATATCCCTTTTCCTCAATATGCTACTGGAAATAGATTAATCAATACCAGTAACATGTCAGTTAAATTATTATTGCACAGTTCATAGTACATGTAAGGTTTTTTTTTTTTCCTTTATTCCCTACTGAATAACTAGCTCTGTGTTAACAGTAGTGATTTCTAGAATTTACCCAGCCTTTTACACCCATATGGGTATTACTGCACTGTTCAATCCAGGTTAATCTCTCCAAAGCAACTGTTGCTGAACAAGAACGCTTCCTTGATACACTCTGGTTTTCCTCTTAGGTAAAGCAATTAAATTAAAATTTGAGTTTATCTGGGCATTATGATGCCTCACTCGTTGTACCTTTCTCTTTATTCATCCCAGTGCTAAGCTGTTCTCACTGAACAGTGGATATAATGAATTTAGTTGATTTTCCTGTCATCCAACATTCAACAAAGTACTAGTCTGGCTATGCATATCTGATATTATCTTCATTTCCACACAAAAAAATAAAAATGCTTACCTTCCGCCCTGCAGGTGTCTGGAAAAAAAAAAAAAAAGTAGAGAATTAAATATATATATATCACAATATTTTAAACTAAAATAACATACAAACTTAGGCTTCTCATCTTACACTACAATTTCTGTGATAAATATATGTAAGCATACCCTATGCTCTTTAGATTACCAGGAAGGCTAGGAAACTGTGTTAGAACATTCCTCTGGAGACTACTTTATATTTACTAGACCCTGCAAAAGTGGTGTAAATGAAAATCACACCTGAATTCTTTCATAATTCTTTGGTTGCAATGAAGGTTAGCGTGGAAGATCGGCTTTAGGGTAGAGTCATCTCTAGTCCAAACTGCCAGGTAAAATATCCAAATGCTTCTGCTCTGTTATTTTCTGCTCCTGGTCTCTACACCTATGAAGGCAGTCTCTTGAAAAGGCCAGCCCACTAGAAAATTTGGGGTGGGTACATCTCCAGGCAGGGCCTTCAAGGACTTAATTAGCATCTTTCCATGACTATCTTGGAATTAAATTTATTAAATACTAGTCTTGAGATAAACAGTCTAGACTGTTAAATGAAGTTGAATGTTACATATGAGACAAAAAATAATTATACTGACCTCATTCACATCTGGAAAAGAAGGGAGAGAAGAGAAAAGGAGATAATTAGACTGCATATCTAATTATTTTAGTAGGTTTACATTTCAATACTCTTAAAACAAAATGTAATTTTTTAAATTTTCCAAATGTGAGAAACATTTTCTTAATGTATTTCCATTCTTTCAATGTAATTACTGTAAAACAGAACGTAAAGTCTTACAGGAGCTATTCCAAATTCAAAACAAATTTTCTAATGAAATTGAACAATGTGATATGGTTGATACACTGAAAAAGGAAGATACTTTAAATAAGCTTCTTCTAAATGTACTTCTTAAAAAATATGAAAAAAATGAAACAATAGTGCACACACATGTGCAAATGTATGTGCACATACAACAAATCAATAAACCCAAAGACTGATGCATGCAAAGATATTAACTGAAAAATCATGTTAATATAAGTGGCCTCAGCTAACACTTTATGGGGAATAACTAAACATATCTCAAATTTTCCTGTAAAATTGTGCCTTACAGTGCCTAAATAACTTTCTTTTCACATCCTACTTATCATTAAATAGATTCTCATTAATTACTTGGAGAACTCATTTCAAAAAGTGTTCCCAAATTGCACGGCATTAAAAAGAAAAAATCCACTTTGGCTGAAATTTATCACAGCAAAAGTCTCCTGCAATATACTTTTGTTCCAGTAGTATATGACACACTTCAGCCAACAGATTGTTGGATTTTTTCGCACCCCATAAAATACGAGCTTGGCAACGTATTACCACACTAAATTTGAATGGTTCGTATAGTCCAGCGGAAAAAAAGATGCAGAATATGAATGTGCGGAAAAAGCACTGAAATACCCCAGTAGAAGTGATGACCTGCACAAGGGAACTAATAAATATATTGCCCTCTAACGATGATGATGCAGGTGACCACCCCATCTCTGGTGGCACTTGGCCTGCCGTAAGTACAAGGACGTGCGGGCTCCGTGAAAGCCTCCGTTTGGCTGGCACGGCCAGGAAACCGCCACGAAAGCTGCCCGTGTCCCCGGCCGCGCGGGGAGCCCGCTCCTCCCGCCTGTCCCGGCGGCGGCGACACGAAGCGTCCCGGCACGCGGCCCCGCCGCGGGGGCGGCGCCATGTCGCGCCCTG